>JANBUP010000228.1:0-10656 GCA_027579525.1 Coemansia furcata | reverse complement strand
TGGGTGTTTTTTTTATACGAGCATGTTGACAAAAGAAAGTAAAAGAAAAAGATAGAACGAAAAAGAAAAAAGAAAAATATTACTGAATAATATGGTCCTCCATGAGTTTCTCGCGCGTAGGACGGCGCTCCAGCTTGATATCCAGAGTATCGTGAAGACGGCTACGCTCCAACTCGACCTGCTTAGCCTGCAGCGCGGGTGCCACCGTAGTGCTTTTCAGGACATTGTGGTCGACGAGCTCCTCGCGCGTAGGACGGTTCTCCAACATATGTTCCAGACGGTCTTCCAGGCGGCTGCGCTCGAGCTCGGCCTGCTTGGCTTGGAGGGCGGGGGCTACGTTGGATTTAAGGAGGACGTGGTGTTCTTCGAGTTCTTCGCGGGTGGGGCGGCGTTCTATCTTCTTGGCTAGGTTATCGATAACTTGCTGTGGCAAGTGCTCGGTGTGGTGGGGGGTTGAGGAGGATGTGTTGCTGTCCATTTTTGGAGTATATGAAAAATAATGATGGTGTGCAGGAAAGCAGAGAAGAAGGATGAGGGGGGGAGTGGAGTTCATTCTTCTTCTCTTGCCAAGCGGCCAAATCACAGGCAGGACACATGATGATGTCACTACCGAGCATGGTGATTCTTGATCATCCCAAGCACATGCAAAAAAAGTAATCTTGATACATTTTTCTCTTTATCTTTTTGTTTTGGAATTTAATATTATTTATTTTGAAAATGTCGTTGCTTTTAAAGAGCCGGATTCAAATGCGCGTCGTTTGCTGGCCGCGACTATTAGCCCCCAGTTGCTCCCGGCGCCTCCATCCCATGCAGCGGCGAGCGTACATACAACCACCCATACGGCAGTGGACGAAGCCCGTGATATACACAGCAGGCGGCGTAGCACTCGTCGTGCTGGGGTGGCCCATGCTCCGGTTTGTGGTGATCGGAGGCATGGCGTACGGGGCATACCGGTTAGTACGCACGCTTCTCCTATTCCGATCGCTGACTCAGGGTCCACGCGACAGGCCGAGTGGGGGGCCCCTTGCGGAGCTGTGGCGGGACGCCGTGGCGGGGCTCCGGCGCAGCGTGTTTCTGGGGGGCGTGTCGCCGCAGCTCGTCGAGCAGCTGCGTGTGGCGGCGGAGACAGGACTCAAAGCCGGCGTTGATGCGGGCGATGGGCGGCTACTGGAAGTGTTGGAGACCGATGATGAGGCGGATGTGGTGTTGGGCGAGGCGATGCAGACGTCGTCGGAGAGCGTGGTGGTGGATGGGAGGGAGCGGGCACGCGTGGAGGCGCTGTTTCCGGTGTTTGTGGGTGCGAGGGCGACGCCGCTGTTCGTGCAGGCGGTGGGGTCGACGATGCCCGGCGTGATCGAATCGGCTACGGTGCTGGCGCGGTTGGCGTCGGGCGAGGTGGCGGAGATCCCACTGGATGTGGGCAGCATAAAGCAGAGGAGGAAGAAGAGGCATGTGGTGGATGCGGAGTACAAGGACGTTTAGGTTGATCAGAAGACGTGAGTGAATTAACACGCGCATGAGAGGCCCCTGATCCTCGTCATGTCAAAAAAATTTATGCCTATTCTTTTTCTTATTTCTTTTTCTTTCTCTTCGATTTATATATAAAGTATTTTCCATTTATTAGAATGTCTTTTAGTAATGCGGCGGTGTTTGAACGAGCCATGGCCACCATGCAAACAGAGTGGCGGCGGTTCGAGCAGGAGCGAGCCGAGTGGGACGTCGAGCGCATACGACTTAAAGCCAAACTGAGCGCCGCCGAAAAGCGCATAGAACAGCTGGGATCCCTCTACCGCGTATCCCAGAAGCACATCACCGCCCTAGAACACCTATTAAGCGAAGCCCGCTCGGGCAACGCTCCGGGCGACGAGTCCACCCTTAGTAGCAGTAATAGCCGGCCCAGCGAGGGAGAGGTGACGATTGAGCAGATGGTCAGCGTGACGAAGAACACGCGGCAGCGCAGCCGCGAGCTCCTGGGGCGGTGCCTGGGCGAAATTGAAATCCTGCTGGGCAACAGCTCAGCGCCCTGCATCTCGCCCGCGCCGTCACCGTCGATTGCCGAGAATCTGCGCATGTCGGCAAATAGCAGCACGCTGGCGCAGGGCGTCACTTTGCTCAAGCGCGAACAGCCTCCTCCTGCGGTTCCTAACGGCGTCATCGAGAGCGAGGCCCACAATGGTTGGCAGCGCCTGGTGTCGCCGCCGCCCCTGTACACCAACATCATCGACCACTCGGAGCTCGCCACGTTCCACCCGCCTCCACCCCTGCGTGGAGAGTGCGACGAGGAGGAAGAGGAGGGGGAAGAGGATAATGTGGAATCGGCCGCGCCACTGGCAGCAGCAGCAAAAGCAGAATCAGCAGAAGTAGCAGCAGAATCAGCAACAGCAATGGAGGACTTGGCGCCGGAGAAGCGGCCGATTCGCAAAATCGCCGAGCGTCGGCGAAGAAGCTCACAGCTGGCATCGTCGCCGGTGCTGGCGCCCATTGGCGGGCTGGCGCAGCGGCGGATGTCCGCCACGCCCAGCGACGCCGAGAGCGAATTAGCGCCGATTACGGCGGGGGAAGGTGGCGGTTGGCAGGCGACGAAGACGTTTATGGGACACATGGACGGCGTGCGCGCCCTACACCTGCGCAGCGGCAGCGAGGGCCTGCAGGCGGTGAGCGGGGGCGACGACGGCATGGTGGTTCTGTGGGACGTCGAGCGCAGCGACCGCCGCAAGTCACGCCGCCAGCGCTCGCACGGCGACGTTGTGCCCGCCGCCATCCTCCGCGCCCACCGCGCCGCCGTCACTGCCGTCGCATGCGCCGACGCGCATCCTTTCGCGTACTCGGCCGCGCTCGACGCCCGCATCCACGTGTGGCCGCTGCTGGCCAATGACGACGCGTGCTTCCCCGTGCGCACCTTCGACACCCACACCGACGCCGTGTGGGATTTGGCCCTCGCGCCCAATGCTGAGCTGCTGGCGTCCGTGGCCGCCGACGCCAAATGCTGCGTGTGGAGCACCGCTTCCGACGCGCCGCTGCGGGCCACCTTCGCGCGTGCCGCCGCCGTGGTGCCCACGTCCACGTGCTTTGCCGACGCCTCATTGGCTGTCGCCTACGTCGACGGAACCGTCGACCTCTACGACGTCGCCTCCGAGACGCGCCTCGTCGCCGACATGGGCGCCCTGCCGGAGTCGCGCATCACAAAGGTCGCTGCCGCTGAGCACACGCTGGCGGTGGCCTGTGTGAATGGGGACGTGCGATTGGTCGACACGCGCGCGAAGGGAAACACGTGCGTGCGGGCGTATGGGGGGGCTGCGGCGGCTACGGCTGTTGATCTGAGCGATGATCTGTTGGTGACGGGCGGATCGGACGGCGTGGTCAAGTGGTGGGACCGCCGCAGCCTGCGCACGAGCATCCACGAGGATGCGGCGCATACGCCCAAGGGCGACGAGGGCGTGGGCGCTATACATATATATTCATCATCATCCGTGGCTACTGCCGGTGGCGACGGCTTAGCTAAACTTTACACTAAATAAAAAATTACTATCTTGTCAGTTGCTCGATCTGCTGCGCGATATCGTGCTGCAACGTCACGTCGCGTTCTGCTGCCGCTGCGTGGATCTGCCTCAGCATATCCACGTCTTTTGCCGCCGAAGCTGCAGTGGCCGCCTCGCGGAAAAACCCAATGCGCAAATACAGCTGTGGCCGTTCCCGCGCGTCGCAGCGCGCTATGTATTTGGCTGCCTCCTGGTACTGCAGCGCCGCCACACACTCGTCCACGAAAGGGCGGTACCCAATCGGCGACTTTTTGGCATTAGCCAGCCGCGCCAACTCGGCCCAATCCCTGCGCACCACGAGCGCATGCAGTTTGATCCAGTAGTACCGCCGCTCGGGAATCTTAAACTCCGCCCTTAATTTCGTGCCCCTTGCATAATTGCCCTTCAGGAGACACTGCGCCAGCGTCTCGTTCAGCGGCAGGCCCACCAGTGTTGTATCTAGCTCCTGCTCCATCTGCCGCTGCACTTGCACCAGCCTTATGTGCGTATCAAGGGCCGCTGATTCCAAAGCGCGGGCCTTGTCGTTGTGCAGGATCTTTAGCGCTACTTTGAGGTTGGCTACAAGCTTGGCCACATCGCGCTCCTTTAGGTTGTCGGCGACGATGAGCCGCGCCGATTTGGCAAAGGCATCATCCTGGAAATAATAGTCTTCGAGAACGGGCGAATTCTGATCCACACAATACCGTTCAAACAAACGCCCCGCCGCCTGCGTACGCCCAATAACCTGGAAGAATTCGCCCAGGGGCATCGCCTTGAATAAATGGAATATCACAAAATACACCAAATCAGAGTCCCCACTACGAATCGCCTCATCCATCGCCGCCCTCTCCTGCCCCAGAGATATTAGCAATGGCACTTGGTTCGCCGCCCGTGGCTCATGCTGCAACAGTCGGATCGCCAGCCGCTGGTACCCGCAGTGGTTCGCCACCTCGGCAATATCCACATACGACGCAATCCCCGAACCCGGCAGCGTGTCGAGCCGCGAGCGCAGCGCCCGGTACAAAGCGTCATCGTCCAGTGTGGATGACGCGCGGATCTTGGCACACGCCCAGTGCACAAACACCTGGTCTGCGGGCTGCTCCATATACTGGCACACAGCAGACGCCAGTTTATGCTGGTTGCGGTTCAGCAGCCGCGCCACCCACTCCTCAAACGGCAGGCTCTGGAACTGCAGCAAAGTCAGCGGGATGCCCACGCTATACGACGTCAGGCAGTTGATTACGCGCAGGTTGCGGCACATGTCCACCAGCTTATCGCCGCTAAACACGGGCAGGAAGGATTTTCCCAATGACGCAGCACGCAAAAGCGATTGCTGAAGATCGGGCACGGGCTCAGACCCCGCAGCAGCAATACACGTGTCTACTGCTTGGGGCATGTCGTCGCGGATACTGCGGACTGTCTCGTCGGCGCGCGACGAATGCGCCCTAATGCCGTCCAGGGCGTCGTATAGGAGGGCGGCTGCGGAGGTCGACCCGATCTGGAACACACTCTTGGCGTCCTCGCTGACCTTACACAGGAATTCGTGGCTCAGGGCGTTGAACATTCGTACGCCATCCAACTCCTGGACCAAATGCATCGGCGCGTCATGAGTAAACGTCAGCGTGTCGCCAAACGGCCCCAAAAGCAGCGTCTCGCCGCTGGCAAAACTCACTACTGCCGCGTCGCTGCCACACCAGGCAATATCGTATAATTGGTCGTTGTATGTGGAGCCCGAGGGATTGTACTCGGAGAACGACCGCTGGAAATCCATCGACACCACCTGGATACGCCGCCCGTGGTCCGAACACAGCGCCGCCAGACGGCCATTGGGAGACACCGAGATGTGCGCATAGGGGCCCTGGTCCAATAGCTGGTCCTGCACGCCGACAGCGTCAATGGAGAGCACCGTGGCGCCCACCGACGCCAGCACCTCCACGTGGTGACTCAGAGTCAAATGCGGCGGTACAATGGCCCAGCTGTGCGGATGCTCCTTTATATGCGCCTCAGCCAGCGCCTTGGGCTTCGGCTCGCCTATATCGTTGACGTAGATGAACCGGAAATCGCCCGTCATAGCAACCAGCCCCTGGTCCCAGAACCGGCAGTCCAGAATACCCGCCGATGCGTCGGGTCCCAGCGAGAATGACGTCGGGTCCTGGCCGCTCAGCGAGAATATACGCACCGTACCGTCCTCCTGCACACACACCAACTGCTCCCGGCTGTTCCAATTAAACCCCGCTATGTGCTGTAATCCGTCGTACTCTATTTTGCCAATCGTCTGACCGCTCGCCGAGAATACGTGTATCGAAGAGTCGAGTAAGGGCGCCGGCCCCGCTTCCACCAGCAGTCGGTCGTCGCGTAATAGTGCTATTGGCCCGCCGAACGAGGACGCCGCTACTCGGAACCGCGCTAGGTCGAGCTCTGCCCACTGCATTTGGTAGATGCGATGCTTGCGGTAAAACACATCCTGCATTGCGTGCCATTCGGCTGTTGGGTGAATTGAAGTCGACATTATAAAAAGTAGTATACAGATTGTTTATGAAGAAATAAATAAAAGGCTGTGACGATGACAATAACACTGCATTTTTAGAATACCGTCTGTATCACATGATTTGCCTGATTTGATCCTTCGTTAATATTGGGATGGCTTTAAAGCGTCGCCTACACTTTGATCTGTCGCAGAATTACTGGATCACACTCATGATCAGGTACTTCTGTGAGGGGTAGAACTTCGAGCGGCGCGCGTTGCGCGCAATATAAATATGTGCATGTATGTGCGCAAAGTGCATTGTTCTGGTTTCTTTGTTAACAATTCATAATACACAAATTGTCATATATCTTGTTGCTTGGTTCAGTCTGTCTCTCATTGGACATTCATATTGCGCACACATCTGGGGACACATTATCAGCCTATTGCCTGTACCTACAACAGATCCATCAAGTGCTTTTCTGGCCCAACACGGATCAGAAGAGGTTTTCTTGCCAGAGTGATTGTAGGATTTGATGTAATTAAGCTTTCATCATATGCTATAGTCCCTTGAGCGAGTATATATGACAAGCCAGCAGCCAGCATGTGTTCTGCACCTTCTCACTGGCAAGTTTTACACTTTTGCCCTATCTCTAATTCCCTATCTTATCCAAGTATGATCTTGGTGTAATGATTTGCATTCAGGTACATGTAAAAGAAATATGTGATAGTAGGATATATTTTTTCAAGCTGGGGGTATCTCCAACACTTTAATGCTGCTAGTTGCTGCAAACATGCTCTTCTTCAGATTGAGGACCAGGTTATAGTCTGTCTGCACATAGGGCAGATTCCCTCCAATGCTATGGCCAGCTCCTCTGGTCTGCTGTGTAAGTCGCTGACCTCCTTTAGCATGTGCTTTGCCTCTGCAATGACTGTGGTCTGCATCTCAGAACTGAATGCCTTCCCTGAGTGCAGGTCTTTAAGCATGCACTCCTGATGATGCAGGGTGGGGAACGCGTCCTCAATGGCTTCAAAAAGACTGTCCAATGAGCACTCCTCTGTGTGCTTGACCATCTTCACTGATGTCCCTATCAACTTCTTAAAGGCCAGATTGTACCTTGCTGCATTGGGAATTTTGTCAAAACCCTTCTCAAACTCCTTGTGAATATTGGCCTCCCACTTCTTGGATGAGTGCTTGTTGTCCTCACTGGAGAAAGTTGGTGCATTCTCCATGAACGGGTTGGACACGAAACAGTAGTGCTTGATGTAAAGTTTATCCAAGACAGGGCCTGGGTAATCTACATCTTTCATCACAGGTGCTGCTGAGCTGATGCTCCAGCCTGCTTGGGCTCTTTTCCTTTTTCTTCTGTGGTGCCCATGTGTGGATAAATATACAAGCTTGAAAACTTTGTTGTAGATGTTAAATAAATAAGTGAGATAGAAATATTATTTCAAGCTGAGGAGTATATCCAGCAGGGCACGCTAGTTGCTACCCCACCTTATATACTCCCCTGTAACCCCTCAACAAGTAATTATACCCTAACCCTATCAAACATTACAAGTCCTCTGATGAGAACTCACTTATGTGTACACTTGGGTCAGATGTAATGCTGGAGGCATCAGAGTGTGACTCCTCATCACCCTGCCCAATTGCAACACATCTCAACTGATAATTCAACTCTCATTCTCATATGGTGGCATCATACCAGGATAACTAATATTAATTATTCGTAGTAATTCATTAAAGAAGTTGTCATAATCATTTATTACAAAATTACTAACATAGTCCACAATCTCAGCTATCGCATTCTGAAATAGATAGTAATGGTTAATATGATAATCTTTTTTCCACATCTCTATATCATTGCTGATATGAACCAAACCTCCTTTCCTAATGACGTAAGCATTATGCCTTTTATACATTTCTTGCATTAAAACATCAGTACATGCCTCACGTTCCTTAATTGACAAATTGCCATCTATATCATATACAAAAACAAAGACGTGATTCATATTTGTCAGTGCTAAGTAAAGCTTCACTGGTTCAGCGTATAAAAAAATGAAAAATATTATGCAGTTGCCCAAATACTTGAAAATGGGGCCAATGCCATTTTACTTATATAGCTAATGCTAGAATTGGTCAGGCAACTGCTTTTATAATCCATATTCTGTAAATACTCACATTTTCCCCCTGCAATCAGAGTAGTGTTGCAGCAACTGATGACATACTTGGCTCTAGAATCCCCATTTTCAATTCTTGCCAGCAACAAGATGCTGTGGCAGTCAATGCATTTCTAAGCCTCAAAGAGTATCCATGTATCTACCTAATCACCTGAGATGAGAAAGCATGTGATTTACACTGAATGGGGAGACTTGTGCATTCCCATCCACACTTTTCTTCAACAGCCAGTGCAACATAGTGTTGTAACAGAAAATGGTGTTGCAGCAGTGTCAGGGGTGGATACCACACATGCCCTCAACCTACCCCAGGTCACCTGAGTGTCTTTGCACCCTCTTTCATGTGTGATGGACACCAAATGGGTGTGTTGTGAGCTCCTCCACTGCTACAATGCAAATCAGCTTGCTTTCAATGTACCTCTTAATTACTTGTGCTTTCATTTTTGCCTTTTCCATTGAAGTAGGACATTTCATGTCAGTCAAACATGCATCCCATCTGCCATTACATAAGCCCAGACTTTAGCTACTTTCTGGTTGATATTTATTACCCAAAAGTCTTCATATTCTCCTTTTAGTATTATTGCTGTTAAAAGGGTGGTTTTAAATAGATCATATTTCAAAATACAAGAGAGAATCCTCCCCAATCCCCTGACTAGATGCTAGGTGGGACAGGATATAAATACCATGAGGGCATTGCTATGATCAACAAGACATGTTGATTTCACAGCATGTGATAATGGCTAGGTGAGGATCTGCCATTTCCATGTTTGCACTGGATAGTAGCCATTCGAGCCTCATGGTATCTGCTGGGATAATGTAGGTGCAGTAATAATTGAACAGGATATTGCTTATGATTTGGATAGGTAGCTCATTGCAGCTTGCCTCTCCCCCAGACAATGTTTTAAAGGTGTTGAATTTGACAAGATTGAGGGCTGTGGATGCTCCCTTCCAAGCTGGTGCCACAACTTCATGTCCAGCTCCTCCAGTCTGGATGAGGCCATTCTGTGCTACCACAGCAAAAGACTGACCTAGGTCTACACCAGGTCATCTGGGTAGAATGCCCAGGTTGTCAGTACTGGGTGGGTCCCACATTGGGGTCAAATTCAAAATGCTTCTGCTTAATTTATGATATTTGTGGTAGATTACTTCTGACAGTTTTTTTTATGAGGCAACCTTTAAGCCTATTTATTAGTTAGCTAGAAAGAACTACGTAAATTACGGAATATATTCTTGCCAGGCCTTGGAAATCACTTGAGGGAGCTATAGACCATAAAAGCCCCCTGTCCTCACTAGAAGTTGTATACTGGGAGATTGTACACTTGGGAAAAGCACTGTGAGGCTACAGCACTGGACGTTTGAAGCTTGAAGCTTGAATTGTTGCTGCTTGATTGCTCGGCCTGAAAACTGAACTCAGGACCTCATGATGCCTTGACAATGGCCATACTGCACCATGGGAGCTGGTGATACTCCTGCCTCTAGCCCCTCAAACTTGGGCTAAGCCCTACTTCTGACAGTCTGTTCAAATGCTACCCTTCTGTTCTACATTCATCAGTGAAGAGTTCAATCACATAGTAGAGTAGAGATGCCAGGTTAGCATGATAGACAGAGCATTAGATGCCTAGTCTTAAGGTTATGGGTTTGACCCTCTCATTCAGCTTTCCTTTTGAAAATGATATTATTAGTCTAACTATTCTGTCTATTGAGCTAACCCAGCATCTCTTCTCTACTATCTATACTATTAAAAGGATAGTGTTTTATTGTTTACTTGATTGATATGTCACATGACTAAATGTCCAGCCATTCATAGCATCCCCCCAGCCCTGCCATCTCTACCATTAGAAGAATAGCCTGTTGCATATTAGAATATAATGTCCTGTGGTCAGGTGCACTACTGGAGGGAGAGGAACAGAAAAAGAAATGCTGGGCAGATAAAGGTCTCTGCCCACTGGTGAGCCAGGGGTGCTCACCAGCACAAAGGACACAAAGAGGAGAAAACAAGCATTTGTTGATAAGAAGAACTTTGTAAAAAAGTGGCTAAGGGCCTTGCTTATGTACCAGCAGATGGGATGCATGTTTGGCCAACATAAAACATCCTATTTCAAGGGAAAAGACAAAATTGAATGCACAAGCAGTTAAGTGGTGCATTGAATGCAAACTGGTTCATTATGATGTCAGAATATTTTCAATACTGGTTGATGCTTTAACTAATAAACTAGGCAGCTATTCCATTCTTTAAATAAGATAATTAATATACTCTTGTTGCAACTTATCATTTTTATCATCACTGTTCTTGTGTCTGCTGAATGCATATATTGCCACTATATGCATTCATCATGTCTTTCGTCTTTGCCAGTTACTTGCAGCTAATGTCTTTTGGTCTCACATGCATCACGTGATCACGTGATTTTTGGCACCACATTTTGTCTGTCTGGAGCCATGTCCATATACACAGCCCCAGCAATCACAATATGGGGAAGGATCACTCTCCCCCAGCCA
>JANBUP010000227.1:0-10672 GCA_027579525.1 Coemansia furcata | reverse complement strand
AAGCGTAAACGTGTGCACTAATACCTTTATAATTTCCTTTGGAAATAGGTTGGGCGAGGTTTTAGGAGTGCATCCTACTTTTCCCGGTTGGGTCGTTGACTGAAGAGAAGCGATAGTGCGCCGACTTTGCCAGTAAATAAAAGGGCAGCCCTCAGCCCTTGCCACTCCCGTCCTCTCTCTTTTGTCCTACCTTTATTCTGATTTCTCTCCATTTATTCTCAAAGACACACACAGTTGCATAAAGTACGACAATATGACAGGAAATGCACCTAGCGGTAGTGTAAATGAATGTGGTCAAGAGCAAGTGGTTGTCTATTCGACGAATGAAACACAATTGATAGATTCACAGAAGGGATTAGCTGCTGCCCTACCCAATCTAACTATTAATACTGTTCTTCTCAATAACTCGGAAAATTCTTTATGTGGTATAAAGCCGGGATATTTTTATGTTGTGTACTATGTTAACAAGAAGGCTGTGTTAGAATTACCTAATGAGCTTAAGACAGCTCTAATTAACTCTACCGAGTTTCTAGAGACCACTACAGACGAGAGATACAAGGGTTGGGAGTTGTTCCATCCCGTCGATGGGGTTGCTCACACGTTTGATAATTTTCTAAGGCACTCAACATATGGCGATATTTCACAGATGTAATCTGAACGCTTTCGCGAGTTTCACTCAGAAAATCACATAGAAACACCCCAAATTTTAACATGAGGGTATCAGATACTAGTTTGCTGCTTTTTCATAGCCCTTATTAACAGTTGTTTAAAATACTTTGAAATAAAATAGTGGGCACGTCTTCTCTCCTGTTTCGAGCAACACATGAAAAACGTAATGAACATAAATCGCAGACGCTCTGGATACAAGCCCCCAAACGTATTCTTACAACGTTAGGTTGTGTGAGTTGCGTCGCTTTACTTTGTAAGAAATACAGAATATAATCGCGTCATCCTCCGGATGGTTTCAAGGGTGTCTTTTTGCTGACTAGCGAGACTTTTCCATTTGCCAGAATTTTGACTGAAATGACTGAATCGCCGCATCCAATCAAACGTAAACGTGGACACGATTACCTATGACTTCCTTTGAAGCAAAAACCGGAAAGGCTTTGAGAAAGCAGGTCAGGGCCTCTGATTAGAAAATTGTATCGTTGACTGGGGGGGTAAACGTGTACGTTGATTTTACCAGGCCATAAAAAGGCAATACTCAGTTCTTGCCCCTTTTTTCAGTTGTTCCTCATTCATCGCATAATTCAATTATATTTCACTCTTCTAGGATAAACACACACCAATACGACAATATGCCAGGAAACACCCCTAGTGGTAGCACAGATCAACATGGTCAAGAGCAAGTGGTTGTTTATTCAAAGGACATTTATTTATTGTCACAGGCACGGCGTAAAGTTTTGGGTGCTACCTCTCTAGAGTGTAAAACTGTAAACCTTAATGCTGAAGAGCATGCGGATTGTGTTGTTGATGGCAGAGATACTTATGTCGTGTACTATGTTGATAAGAAGGCTATATTTGAGCTACCTGGCGAGCTTAGAAATTGCCTAGATGAATTTAGCGATGAGAAAGACGTTATTTGTGATGTGCTGTATGCTTGTGACGGGAAGGCCAGCAAGTTTGATTCTTTTCTAAACAATAAGAAGTACACTGATACTTTATGGATGGAATCTTCAAACAATTGATTAAGTTTCGTTTGGCAAGGCTTATTGAAACAACAGAAACAAAGCACGATAGTTTCAAGTACTATCTTGTTTGCTTCATTTAGTTAGTTTTATCTTAACAGCTGTTTATAGAGTATTATAGAGTATAGTCAGGGATATACCTTCTTGGTTGTTCTGAGAACATCTTCATAAAAAGCAATATACATGGCCTGCCGAAACTCTGAACAAAATGTCCTACTATCTATTTGCAACTCGACTTTGCTCGAATTACGTCACCTTTCGCTCGAATAAATCTGTAATGAGCACGTCGTCCATGACATCATAATCACGTCATCTTACGTCCTTTCAGAAGCAAGACATCTGCCGCCTTCTGAAGTCATTTTTGTCTTCAAATAAGGGATACTTGGAAACCAGTACATATCAAAGTGTAAACGTAGACATCCTCACCTTTGCATTACCTTTGAGGCGAGATTGGGGAGGTACTTTGGGGGTGCAGTCTCGTTTTCTCAGTTGGTAAGGTGGGGTTGTTGGCTGAAGAGGAGGAATTGTACTCCAACTTTGTCAGGGAATAAAAAGACAGGCCACAGCCCTTGCCACTTCTGTCCTCTCTCTTTTGTCCTATATTTATTCTGTTTTCTCTCCATTTATTATCAAGGACACACACAGTTGCTTAAAGTACGACATCATGACAGGAAATACGCCTAGTGGTAATGCGAATGGACTTGGTGAAGAGCAAGTGGGTATCTATTCGATGGATGAATTCCTGTTGTCATGTTCACAGAGTGGATTAACCGGAGCCATTCCCACTCTAAATGTCAAAACTATACTTCTCAGTACCTCGACAGATCCTTCATTTGGTATTGAGCCTAAGGATGTTTATATTGTGTACTATGTTGACAATAAATTCACGCATATTATGCCTTATAGACTTAAAGAAGCGTTAAATAAGGCTAGGGATCATCAAGATTATAGTTACAAGGAGAATGAACAGGTCTGCAATTTGTACTATTCTGGCGATGGGGCTGCCTCTAAATTCGAAAAATTTGTAAACAATATGAATCTCAATCCAAAGATGATTCCGGAGCACCTACAATAGTTTCATTTAGAAATGACATAGAAAAAACATGAGCCGAACATGAAGTTCTCAAGTACTAGCTTGTTTGCTTCTTTCTAGTATGCTTTCTTTAAACTGGTGTTTAAACTAGAACACTTTTTAATAGTGTAGTAAATACATACTCCTGCTTGTTCTGAGCACCATATCGGAAAACTATTGAACATAGCTTGCAGACGCTCTGAATACAACAACCACATTATCATTAACATGTCATTGATTGGGCTGCATCACTTTATGTTGGAGGAGATCTGTGATGAGTACATCATCCATGACATCACAATCACACCATCTTATGTGCACTCAAAAGCAAGATATTTGTCGCATTATGGCGTCACTTTTGTTTTACTTCAAAGTGGAGATTATTGGAATACCGTACGCAATCAAGCGTAAACGTGGGCAACCTTGCCTTCGCATTTACTTTAAAGCGAGATTGGGGTGAGACTTTAGGAAGGCAACCAAGTGTATCTGTCATTGACAAGCGGGATCATTGACTGAAGAGGAGCGATAGTGCGCCAACTTTGCCAGGTAATAAAAAGACAGGCCTCAGCCCTAGACATCCCTGCTCTTTTTTTGTTCTATCATTATTCCAAGTTTTCTCCATTTATTCTCAAAGAAACACACACACGGTTGCATAAAGTACGACAATATGACAGGAAATACGCCTAGTGATAGTGCAACTGGACATGGTAAAGAGAAAGTGGTTGTCTATTCGATGGATGAATTCCTGTTGACATATGCACAAAGTGTATTAGCGTCTGACATTCCCACTCTGGATGTTAAACTTATTCTTCTTAGTAACTCGGAAGATCATTCATATGGCATCGAGCCTAGAGATGTTTACGTTGTATACTATGTTGACGAGATGTTCGCACCTGCTATGCCTGATGAACTTAAAACAACTCTAAATAGATTTAGGGATATACTAGATGAGAATGATGAGAATGAGCAGTATTGTAATTTGCTCTATTCTGGCGATGGGGTTGCCTATAAATTTGAAAATTTTGTAAACAATATGAATCTCAATTCAAAGATGATACCAGAGCACTTGCAATAGTTGCACTCGGGAAGAAAATATAAGCTACACGAATCAAATATGAACGTTTCAAATAATAGCTTGTTTGCTTCTTTTTTAGTAAGATTTTTTAACTGGTGTTTAAATTAGAGCACTTTTGAATAAAGTAGTAAATACATACTCTTGCTTGTTCTGAGAACCATATCGGAAAACTATTGAACATAGTTTGCTGACGCTCTGAATACAACGACCACATCATCATTAACACGACGTTGATTGAGCTGCGTCGCCTTGCGTTGGAAGAAATCCATTGTAAATTCTACACAATACAGTACAATCACGTCATATTCTAGGTGTTTTCAAAAGCGAGCCTTTTTGTCATCAGAAGGCGACCTTAGCCTTTCGTCATAGTGCAGTTGATATGACTGAATTATTGTATCCAATCAAGTGTGAACGTGGGCACCATTACTTATGATTTCTTTTGAAGAAAGATGGCGGAGAGACGTTATAAATGTAGTTCATCATCAGCATCTCCGATTTGGAGAAAGAAAGGAAGGCTGGTTGACTGAAAGGGGGGCACGAGCTCGCCAACACAGCACAGGTATATAAAATGCCACCACCTTCCGCCTCCATCCTTAGCTGCCTCTCCTTCATATTATTTAATTTTTCTTCCATATTAGCCTCGCTTGGTTTTGCCCATCACATATCGCACTTGCAAAGCCTTCACAATGCCATCACGTATTACCAACAGTACTGGGAGTGCCCAAAAGCAAGGAAACGTTGTCCTCTACTCCAACGATGCAAACTTTGCTTGGCATACAGCAGAACAAATCACCTCCCAAACAGGACTAGATGCTAGGTTTGAGGAAATTAGTATTGCGAATGATAATGATGACGAAAAAACTACTATAGTGGCGTTCGTCGTGTACTATGTCAACAATAAGGTTGTAGATGACATACCAGTTGAACTTCATGAACAACTAACCCGTCTGAGTGCATCGGCGTTCGATGATATTTACATGACATTCTCAAACTGTGAACATGACAAAAGCACTGGGAGGTACTCCGAGTTTGTCAAGAGCGCTCAGTTTCAGGAAATCTCATATCAGGCGAATGATATGGTCCGGTCACTATTAAATACATTTTGTTGTGTTCTTTAGCTTGCGATGACCCCCCTTGGATCTGGTAAGATAGGGCAAAGTAAATTGGCACAGTGACAAAAAAAAGGACAATTCCGATGGAGCTAGTAGTCATGTGCTGCGATAGTAGGTTTTAAGGACTCGGTTCCTGCGTCAGCAAACAATGAAAGTTTATTGTGCACCCCACCCCGCAGCCCGAAGTCAGTGACGTGCATGAAAAGACGGCGGGGTGTTGCACTGAGCCAAGTGTCAAGAACTAAAATGGCCGGGAAGGGAGTGGAAAATCATTTGCCTAAACCCGTCGCTGGTGGAACCGAATAAAAAGAAGTTCTTTTTTCCTCCTTTCATCAATTTGTTCTCTTGCTCTAATATATTCTCTTCTCTATGTTTTCTTTTGCTTTATAGCGCTACCATTCCATCATTTGTATGTTGCGCCTCTTTGAACTTGTATGAGCCACGCACCCACAAGACGTTCCTGTATCTGTCACTCGAATATACGGCTGAATATAGACTTGACGTCATGCCAATCCTCCCTCAGTGCAATTGATAGCTGTGGCTAGTGCCTACACTTGCTATCCGCTGCTGCGGTAAAGGGATAGACTGTGTGGGCTAGCATTGGCACCTAGTGATACCCAGGCGTATAAATACTATCCATGAGCAGCAATTAATTTCTCAACAGTTCATTCTTCGTCTATAGGCTTACGCACGGCAACACATCGCCTCTTGGGTTCATTGCAGGTGGGATAAATGGGCGAAATACACGTACAGACGGATCAGCTACAGGTGGTGCCCGGCATAGTGGGCGGGTTTATATTTGTGCTGGGACTATGCTCGCTGATAACTAAGGAGCGTCTGTTCCTCTCCGAAACGCTGCTCTCCATGGTATTCGGCATCATAGTCGGGCCACAGGTTCTGAACTGGATGGATCCTGCGACATGGACGACGGACGAATACCAGCTGACGCAGGAGTTCAGCCGCTACGCATTGGCCATCGAGGTGATGATCGCGGGCGTGACGCTGCCCAAAAAGTACCTCCTAAAGGAGTGGCGCTCGGTGCTCTTCCTCCTGCTCCCCGTGATGGCGGCCATGTGGCTGGTGAGCGCAGCGGTGATCAAGTTTGCGTTCTCCCTGCCGTTTGTCCAGGCGCTGGCGGTAGGGGCATGCTTGGCGCCGACGGATCCCGTGCTGGCCAACGCGATCCTTAAGGGCATGTTTGCCGAGTCGCACGTGCCCCTGCGGCTGCGCAACATCCTGACGGCGGAGAGCGGCGCTAACGACGGGCTCGGGTATCCGTTCCTCTTCTTCGCGCTGTACATGATGCGCCTGGGCGGGGGCCGCGCCGTGGGCACGTGGATCTATGCGACGTGGCTCTACCAGGTGGCGCTATCCGTGGCGATTGGCGCGGTGACTGGCTATGTCTGCCGCAAGGCGCTGCGGTATGCGGAGACGGCGGGATGGGTGGACAAGGAGTCGTTTCTCTCATCGTCAATCACGCTGGCGCTGCTCCTGGTGGGGGTGTGTACGATGGTGGGGACGGACGATATTTTGTGCTGCTTTGTGGCGGGGAACTCGTTCACGTGGGACGACTGGTTCCGCGTCGAGACCGAAGACACGGGCCTGCAGGAGACCATGAACGGGCTGCTGTCGATGACGTTCTTCGTGTACTTTGGCACCATCATTCCGTGGTCCGCATACACGGGGGCTCTGGCGCCCTGGCGCATGTTTGTCGCCGTGCTTCTCGTCATGCTCCTGCGCCGGCTCCCCGTGCTCATGGCCACGTACCGCCTGATTCCGGCGATCCGCACGTGGCAGGACGCCCTGTTTGCCGGCTGGTTCGGCCCCATCGGCGTGTCGGCGGTGTTCTACTCCATCGAGGCCATTAGGCAGATCGACGCCCACAAGGACAGCAATGCGGGCCGTGTGGCGCAGATAGTGTATCCTATTGTGTGTGCTGTGGTCTTTGGCTCTGTGCTCGTCCACGGCGTCACCATTCCGCTGGTCCTCATGGGCAAGCGCGTGAAGACCACGCTTAGCACGTCGGCCAGCTCCATCTGGAACCAGCCCCACCGCGCCTCATGCCATGGCCTGTCGGCTTGGTTTGCCGATAAGCGCCAGCGCGGCGGAGCCGACGATCCAAAGGCTATGCAGCCATCGGCGTGCTTCAGCCCCGAGTCGCCTACCCCGGTGGGCCCTCCGGCGGCGCGGCGCGTGTTTCCGAACAAGGCGCTCTCCGAGCTGTCGCTGCCGCCCGCAGAGCCCAGCGATCTCGATGCTGCGCAGGCGGATGCCGGCCTGTTCATGAACACATCGCGCCACATAGTCATTCTCGACTCCACGCCAGGCCAGGCTAATGCATAAACACATTATTATTTTCAACAACAAATTATAGAAATATAGAACCCTTAGTCGTTGTCAGGCGCATCCACCCACGGCGACACAAACGAGAACCCGCGGAACGCATCAATGGTCGAGTCCACGTCGGCCGTCCGCTTCCCCGCCAGCGCCGCCATGATGCTCTCGTTGCTGACCAGCGTGCTGGTCTGCGCCTTGCTGACGCTGCGGTCGCTAAACATGCGGTTGCCGCTGGGGCTCGTAACGGGCGACGGGAACGCCATGAGCTGCGCCTGCATAGCCAGCTCCGCCTGGCGCTCAGCCTCAGCGGCCTCGGCAATAATGTCGACCTGCCCCTCCATGAGGATCGACTGGGGAATCGGCTCATTGCGGAACTCTGGGTCAATGTTGCTGAGGTCAAAGATGGAGCTGACCTTGGGCACAAACGGCGGCGCATACTCCTGGCGGTAGATCTTGCCCCAGTCAATCCCATGGAAGAACACGTGGCGCTTGATGTTCTCCGTCCCAAACACCCCGTGCCCCAGCCGCTTCTGCGGGTCGCGGTCCATCATGCGGAACACAAAGTCTTGCGCGTACCGCCCGATCCCATTGCCAGCCACGTTGCCGCTGCCCGCGTACATCGTGCCGTTGCACGCCGCCGGCGGAGGTAGCGCCGAGGGGAACCGCAGGTCCTCGTTCAGGATCCGCTGGTACATGGCGTTGTTGTCCTGGTGGTAGAACGGCGGAAGCCCCGTCAGCATCTCGTACAGCACCGCGCCGAGACAATACCAGTCGACCTCCTTGCCGTACCGCTGGCGCAGCAGCACCTCGGGCGCCAAGTACTCGGGCGTGCCGCAAAAAGTGCCTGTCTTGCCGCCCTCCTCGACAGAGTACAACGCCGAGCCCTCGGTGCGCCAGGCAACAGGGCCAACGTCCTTGGCGAGCCCAAAGTCGACAATACGCACGTGGCCGTGAGCGTCGAGTAAGCAGTTTTCGGGTTTCAAGTCGCGATAGACCACATCCATACCGTGGAGATATGCCAGAGCAGAGGTGATCTCTGCCGCATAAAAGCGGGCCCGATTCTCGCCGAACCGGCGTTCGCGCTGCAAGTGGAAGAACAGCTCACCGCCGTTGACGTAGTCTAGGCAGAAGAACAGCTTCTCCTTGGTCTGGAACGCGCACTGAAGACCAACGAGGAACGGGTGGCGAACAGTACGCTCAAGCACTTTGCGTTCAGACATGACACGACGGATCTCGTTCGGGCGGCCCCGCAACTTGGATTTGGATATGACCTTGATAGCCATGACTTTACCCGTGTCCTTGTACCGCGCCAGCATGACCTTACCGTAGCTGCCCTTGCCAATGATACTGAGGAGCTGGAAATCGTCAAGGCCGATCTTCTGCGAGCCACTGGGTGCCGGTTCACGACCCTCGGCGGTTTCAGCGTCGTTATCCTCGGGAACACGCTCATCCGCGCTATCAGTACTGGTAGGCACAGCGGCATGCAGCCGCTTCCCACCACGCATCTGCGCCTTGGCCGCGACCAGTGCCGGGTCGTCAGAGGGCAGCACCCTGCGAGTCTTCTCGATGCCACCCAGCGGTGCGCGACGCAATGCCACGACATTCCTTCCGCGCACCTGCGTAACATTAGACTTTTTCGATTGGTGAGTCCCGTAGTCGTCGCCGTCATCATCGTCTAGCTCAGCGCTATCCACGCTGCCAGCCCTCAGAGTCAAGTCGACGTCCATATGGTCGTTGGGCGGTATGCCATCGACCATGACATATTCCAGCGAGTCGTCCCACTGTGAGATGCGCGTACCACCAAGCCTGCTCGTGCTGCTGGAATCCAAAAGCGTGACGGCAGTGTCGGGGAGTGGCGGCGTAGACCCCGCACCCGACTCACCGGCAGAGGCGGGTCCAACAATGCGGTCGTTGCGGTAGAGCACATTGCGCCGCAGGCCGTACTTTTTGCGCATGGACTGGGGCGCCACGTTATTAGGCCTCTTCTCAGGCGCCGTGCTCGCGTATGCCAGGGGGTCCGACGTTTTGCGCGGCATGGAGATGGGGGCCTTTTGCGTGGGCATGCGAGTGGTATTGTAGCCGCCGCCGATGTTGTGGCCGGGCGGTGGGAGCGAGGGCATAGGCGCAGTCGGATCGTAAGCGTTCAGCCGCGCGCCTGCGGATTTGAGTGCGGGCATGGACGCCATGCGCTCGAGCTGCTCGCGCGCCTGCGGTTGCGCCTGCTGAATTGGCGGTGGAGGGTGGACGTGTAGCAGCGTAGCCTGCGACGCTGCAGCACCCTTGTTCCACGACTCGGGCAGCGGCGGGCGGTGCTGCGAGTACAGCGCCGAGTTATTGCTGTGCTGGAGCATGGCAGCGCCCGAACTCACCGAGCGCCTGTTCGGCGCCATATGGCTCTGGTGCATTAGCGGCTGAAGGCCAGAATAAGTAGGCTCCCGGGTACCCTGTTGTTTCTGAAGAGCAATGTCGTCGGCGGCAGCGCGCCGCTCAGCCAGCGAGATAGAGTCAATGTCGAGCGGCTGGTCGCGCAAGAAGCCTTGCATTGTCTCGCAGCGGCACACCTCGGGGTCGTGAGTCAGAGTCCGCAAAAACGCATTGAGACGCTCGCGGCGCTGCATGACTGAGTCGGCCGAGCTGCTGAGGCCTGGAATGAGCCGCTTGCTGGGAAACAATTCTCCCCAGAAGTGCGCCTTGGCCGGAAACAGCCGCCGCAGAGCCTGATGCAGCTCATGGAACTCGCTGTACCGCCGACCCACCCACCACTGCGTCGAGTGCGAGCCAGTCACCAGGATCCTGTACACCAGGAACCGTTTCCGACCCATGCGTAGCCCGCCCATGCGCAGCTCACCCGCCATCGCTGATGACGACGACCCGCTGGACTCTCTGGATTCTACGCTGGTAATGTACGCCGCAAGCGCATGCCCGGCGAGTTGCTGCTGTGGCAAGTGGTTGGCGCTTCCCGCCAGTGTTGCTGCTACCTGCGGTGGTGTGACGGCTGGAGCTCTGCCATTCGAGGTTATGTTGCTGTTGCCTCCTGGACGCAAATGGTACTTTGACAGCCAGGCCCCAATGGAGCCGCCTGAGCGCAGGTTGCTCGAGCTCTTTGCCGTCGTAAGCTTGGACTGCGTCTGTGCGGACTGCAGCGGCGCAACCTGCTGCAGTGTAGTCATACTAGATGCCGCCGACTGTGGGCTATATGTGTTGTAATGGCCATTGTTTTGCTGCTGTTGTTGCTGCTGCTGTGTGCCGGCACCCCGCGCCAAAAAGTGCCTTAGCGCCGACGGAATGTTTGCGCTCGAGTCCATTCGAACAAAAAAAAAGTTGCTTTAGGATACAAGGATCTACGCACGCCAAAAGAGGGCCAGAAAGGAACGTCAATCCGATTTAG
>JANBUP010000226.1:0-10718 GCA_027579525.1 Coemansia furcata | reverse complement strand
CAGGCTGTCACTGTCGTCGCTGGTCTTATCTCGTATCCCTTTGACACTATCCGTCGTCGCCTCATGATGCAGTCCGGCCGTGCCGAGAAGCTGTACACTGGTCCCTTTGACTGCTTCCGCAAGCTGTACGCTGAGGCTGGCATGAAGGTCTTCTTCCACGGTGGCTTCTCCAACATCATCCGTGGTACTGGCGGTGCTCTGGTCCTGGTCTTCTACGATCAGCTCCAGATGTGGATGGGCATCAAGAAGTAAAAACTACGTTTTTCTTTAATAAAGCATTATTTTTTTCATGAAGCGTAGAAGCCTGACAAGTACTGTGGCACATGTTAGTGGGGAGATCCATTCGCCTTTTCAGGTGACGACGACGAGTCTGATATCAACAGGCTATGTACGGCGATACGGCGCTGCTGCGAGGGTGCCGATACATGAGCTGGGGGCGGATCACGAGCGGTATCTAGCAACATCTCCTCATGCTTGGTATAGGGGGACACGGGGGGCAGCGGAGGAGGAGGAGCATGTAGGTCGTGGGCTTGCGTATCTGCTTCGGGAGCCATAGGCGACCCAGTGGCGTACCGGGCGGATCTCTGACTGGATGCCAGATGGTAGTACTGCAAGTTATCTACTGGCTGAGCCCGCGCGGGCTGAGGGTGCTGCTGGTGCCTAAACGACGACTGGTCAGGGTAGATTGGCGCATTTTCGGTGACAGTTGAAGGTGCAAATGAGCTGGCGATTCTCGCACCAGGACCAGGTGACAGGTGCTGCCGCGAGTCCCTAGGAGGGGCGTCAACTTGGCGAGTATAAGGGCTATAGCGAGGCTCACTGCCAAACCCATGACCAGTGTGCGTTGGGCTATAGTGCTGTTGCTGTGAGCGGTGGTGAGGGCTCCATGGGCGACGCTGACTGTATTGGTGAGGTGGCGAGCGGACATCGTCATCAATAGCTGGTGCGTGACGATAGGGTTGCTGCGAGCGGTGGTCTGGGCTATGGACCATATGTCCGGGGCCCTGGCCAGATATTGGCGGAAGCATATGCGTAGAGCCATACGAAGAACGTGGCAACATTGACGAAGTATGCTGTTGCGGGTGCTGAGGTTGAGACTGAGTCTGGGGCCGAGTTTTGGACATAGAGAGGGGCTGGGGCTGGTACTGAGAGTGCGGTGCTGTAACACGCTGTGATCCAGGGGGCAGTGCAGAAAATGCTGAATGGCCCACATCCATGTTGGGCGAGGACAGGGTGTTGGCAATTGGTTGAGTATAGCCCGTGGCTTGCTGGCGACCCCGGTATGAAGGGATGTGAGAGCTAGGCGATATTCCTCGACGCGACTTGTGCTGCTGATATTGCTGCTGCTGTTGCTGCTGTCCATAGAGCTGATTGCCAGTGGTTTCAGAATCAGGATTGCGCTGCATGTCAGAAATGGCGTACTGCGATACAGATAGCTGCGGTGGCGGTGACTGCGAGAGGGCAGAGCCGGAATTGATAGCAAGACGTACCGGCACGCCACTCCATGATCCAGGAGGAGGGGTTGCTCGCAAAGAGGAGGATGCGCCACTACCACCACTACCGCCTGCTTGGGTGGCAGATCCAGCTGGAATCAGGTTGTTGGACATGGTTGCGGCAGAGTACGGTTGGCGCTCAAAGTGGTGAAGCGGAGGGTTAGAGTACGCCATGCCGACCGAGGCAGGCAAGCGGTGGTCGGAGCCCCACGTAGGCATATGAGTCCGGTGCGCTGACGATGCACTGTCAGACTGGAGTGCGGTAGCAATTGGGCGTGAGCGCGCGCCCTTGGGGCGTGTCGACTTTTGCTCCTTGCGTACGCGGATCTTAAGCCCTTGCTCGGCGAATAGCTTTGTCAAGCGCGTCGACTCTTCCATGCCAGGAAACTTTTTGGCAGAATAAACGGTAAAGCTAGTCGACATGATCGACTTGCAAAAGAAAATCTGGTTGCCAACAATCTCAAATAGCGAGAATTTGAGCTTGTAGACACCCTCACAACGGACCGATAGATCCGGGAATACAAAAAAGGCGCCGTCATTGCCATCAATATCCTTAAGGTGGGCGAGGGACGCGACAACTGACCCAGTCATAGTCCGGGCCTTTTTGTCATTCAGCGTGTTTAGCTCGCGTTCGCCGCTTTCATCCATCAGCGTAGCGTACATAAAGTAGTACGGGTTGTGCAAATACACCCTACGCAGAGCAAAAAACAAGGAGTAGTCAAGTTAGTGCTTGCGTACGGCTAGGGCAGCAGCTGTAGGTATATGAGGTGTAGTGCCAAACAGATAAGAGCACACGTCTGGAAAGAGAGCGAGGCGTGGACAATAGCTTACCTGTTGTTGGTAGTTGTCGGGTCACTGACATGGAGCTGAATAATAGGCGGTGGGTCCACGGGGCGGCGATCGGCTAAGAAAGTGTTCAACACAAGAAGCATAAGGCAAAGAGTGTAAGTTGACATGTGCTCATCGAGGTCAGTGTCCGTTACAGAGCGCCTCATTTCCTGAGTTCAGTCTAGGACAAAATACTAGAGGGGAGGGCGCCTGCGGGGCGGTAGCAGTTTCCACGCAACGCTTTTCTACCCAAGCACTCTGCTGAAGGCATACATGTGACAGTGCCACGCGGCCGCAGGTGCGACCCAGCACTCCGGTGGCAGGCGATGTTGCACTGCATGCACCTACACAGAGCAGCGGGTCCACGCTTCTTTGGAGCTTACCTTTTTCTCCAATTCCACACATTCGGGAGCGATTTGGCTGTTGGCGAAGCACAAGTATGTGCTCACTACAGGAATTTACAAAAGCCAAATTAGTACTGCTACTATTTATTTTAGCGCCAAGACAGGCGGCCAGTACTGGTGGCAAATCCACAACTCTGACAAACGTACATTTGGCGTCTGTTGTTCACACTCTGTTGAACATGGCCGAAATGAGCAGCGTGCTCCATATGCGGATAGACCAAGGTGAAGCGCGTGGAAGATAGTGATAAAAAGCGACGCGTGGTTGGCAAGTGCGATAGGTTTCAAGTCAGTATCTCGCGCGGGTGGTTTAGATATGCAAAAAAATATATAAATAATGTGCAATTCAAAGAAAAAGAAGAGTTCGCGTTTTGAGGGCGACGTAAAGCCCGATATGGGGGAAGGTTTTCAACCCAGCTGACCTGTGTCCCAATTAAGGAATTTCTTTGGTCGGGCTTTTGAGACAACTGACTAGCTGGGTTTCCTTGGTGAGAGCCGTGGTTTGTAGTACGCGCGTGCATGCGCCTTTTCCTGGTCGCTGATAGCCGCTGCTGCCCTGTGCGTGCCTCTATCCTCCCCACACCCACGTTTTGTCAACCGACAGGGTGTCATTCTCTGAACCAGCGGTCCCGCAAAACAGACAGGAATCAATACCGGGTAGATAAACCTTAAAAGCCTGATATAGTTTGTGTTCATAGTTTTTCTATACGCGTTCCAACAGCGATGACACTTATTCCAGCCGATTCAAGGGATAGCCAATTGACGAGAACGTATTAGTGTTGATTAAAGTGTGGCAGAAATGCCAAAAGAAAAGAAGGGAAACGGTTGGTTACCAGATGTAAGGTCGATAGGTCATCATGCACTGGCGAGCGCAGACACAGCTCTAGCGAAGGGTTCTGCAATTGGCCCGAACAACCTTGTCCGCAGGAGTGCTATCGGCTAGCGTGTGCTCGCTAACCATATCAAGCACTGCCTTTGCATCGATCGACGATTGCGCGCTACCAATACCCTGTGGTGAAATCCAGTCGTACAGGATACAGCACGTCGCCAAAACAAGCACGCACAGCCGCTCGCTTTCAGGGCCGTCTGCTTTGCCTTGCTTCACCGTATTGAAGCTGCCTGCAGCTAGCGCCGAGATGCAATCCAGAACCAGGGGTTCGTTCCTAGAGTCCTTGGCAAACTGGCTTGCTGAGTCGACCACGGTCTTTACCATGGGGTTGTGGTACGCGTAGAACAGGGACATTTGGTTGGACACCTCATGCGGAATAACAAAGCTGACGATATCATCCTACATGTACCATATTGCGTATTTGCCAATTAGTTGCTAGAGGCAGACGTTGCACAGTCCATATGCCAGAGCCGCCATTGGTACTTACATCCTGTGACTTTATCATGCGGGGGAGTGTGCGGCGATAATACGAGAAGTCGTTTTGGATTGCTGGGATCGACGACTACAATTAGCTCGCAGTTAAAGCATGCACCGATATTAGACGCGGGGAGAGAAGATAATTAGTACTCGTCAGCGACGGCGGTGGCGGGCAGACATGTTCGTATGATACAAAAATTGGTCACCAACTAGATAACCATACCTTCAACGAGTCAAACGCAAACGCGCTTTGCATGAGGTCGGCAAGCAGCCGCGCTAGTCCACGGTTTCTGTCAGTTTTCCCCAAGTCGTAGTCGTTGACCTGGCTGCATAGCTCGTCCAAGATGTCGGGGATAATCCGGTCTATACAGAGGGCATTTGTGCATACAAGATATCCAGCAAGCCATGCTTAGTACATGTGTTAGTGTGTGAACCAACGAGTTTTTGTGCTTTTAACCGCACACAGTACATACCAAGACTCTGAGAGTGCTCGAAGCACTCTCTCAGTAACACAACTGACGGTCCAATCTTTCGCCACGCTGCCTCCTCGTTTTCTGGCGTAGGATGCAAAATTGCCGCCCGTATCTCGTTGCTGCCATCCTGGTACGCGTGAATTCTCTGTAAGAGCGCCTGTCCAGCCCTCAAAACGCGGTCTCCTTCGGGAAAGTTATCTACTACGTATTGCGCATTTCGCGAATCTATATTCGTAGAGAGGTAAGGGCAAGTTGTATCTCTTCTGTTATCTGGTTAGCGAAAGGTACCTCCGTGCCCTTATTCAACCGGGAGTGCAAGTGCAAACACCTAAAGGCAGTTTTCTGTAGCTACCACCACTCCTATATATCCGTCTTGCCCCCCCCCCCCCCGAAGTGCTCTGCGCCAAAAGATACCACTGCTTACCTCCGAGATTAAGAATAAAGTCGCTGAATTGCTTGGAAAAGCGTGCTGATGGCTCTGTGTCTCGAGAAGTTCTTGCAGACGTGCTAGTGTACCCACTGGAGCTGCCGCGAAGCAAAGATAGAAGCGCACCCATTGTGCTGACGAGATATTAGTGCGCGCTCTACCTGTCGATTTAAGCTCCGCGCCCGTTGCGCACTCTGCAATTCTGAAAGTTGCAGGTGGAGAAAAGGAATATGCGTTCTATGCCAACTACAAACACCTGAGCAATGCTGGTAATTGGTGCTGCAGAATATAATTATATATAAAACAAATTCGATAACTTGGAAAGGCAAAGTCGGCACGCGTATGCAGTCCTTGTCAATCACCAGATCAGCAAATGACAAGATCGCAAAACAAGCAAAAGGCTGCCGATAGTAGTAGGATCAGAGATCGGCAAGGTACTGGAGGGCTATCCAATCAAGGAAGACTGACCAATGCTACCAACCAACAAAAGCACTCCTTCAGGGCACCCCTCCAGCCAACCGAGGCCAACTGAAGAGGTACTGGTTCATGCCCGTACCATTATGCATCACTCTTCACACCTGCGAAAGCCCAGGGTCCTTGACCCTTGGGGACACTGACCAGTAGTGCAAAAAGTTCTGCAAAACCAGATATGCCACTAAAGTGCTATAATAGTACCCCCAAATACCACCCACTAACCACGAGGAAAGAGTAGGTAGATCCAGAGATACAAGCACAGATAACCACCACCACCAACAACAACAAACGCAGGTAAACACTAACTACTTAGCTTTTATGTGTAGATCGAATCAAAGGTTTCACATTAAACCAAAGACCTGATTGGCAGACTACCAAATTGCCGGATCAATATATCGTTGGCAATACATTAGCCGACGTGCGAGCAAAGAGATGCTGACAAGCAATGCGGGAGCAGTGGCCGCCAGAATCAGGGGTTAAGTGGGCGGATGGTACGCCGAAATTCCCAGCTGAGAGGGCAACAAAGAAAAGAAGCGAGTACGCGGAGCTGTGCAGACTACTCGCAGGCGACTGGAGTCGCAGTGTTAGGAGCCAAGTACCCGGCAGGGGACTGTGGTCCGTCAGCACAAAAGACTTAAGGTTTCGGAGGCGCAAGCCTTGCGCATGTGGTTGGGGCGACACTCTATTGGGTAGATTTATTTATTTTGTAGAATTAGCTAAGGCTCTGAGGTGCTCTCAGAGTCAAGGACCATAGCTTGTGCCCATACAGGGTTCCAATACAACGACTTCATCGTTGGCAATACATTAGCCAGAGATGCAGGCGCACATGGCGATGTGCAAGCACAGCTCAGCAGTTCAGCCCCCGAAAAAAAGCAGAGATTGAGGGGCGCCAAGGCAAGTTCTCTGCCCAGGTAGCACTAGCATACGCGTTCACCCTCACACCATCTATTCTAGTATCTGAAGCATGAGCCCAGGATGCAAAGGAGGCGACGGAAAGGGATAACCAGCTATGCGCGCACAAACGTAGTGAGAAACAGCCGGGTCGGACCACCTTCTCGACAAACATGCTGTACCAGATCATCGAGCACACAGAGTACATCTACGACAGATGGAAGGAGCGCAACGACCAGCAAATCCAGCGAGAGGAGCGGTCGGCGATCAAGCCTAAGAAGCGGCGTCAGATCATGAGGCAGCTGCAGACCACAGAGCGCAGCCATGACGCCAGAACTGCCGCGGTTCCTCCTATAGCGAAGCGGTGGGGAGACGACCTTCTGGATTTCAAGACAGTAGCTATGGCAACTGTCGCGTTGGAGCTCAGGGTTGTTGCCTATGCCTGCCATTTACCTCCGCCACCTCGAGTGGCTTAACTTAATTGTTAGGGGCAGGGCTGGAGAGAAGGCGCCGAGTCGCCGCAAGGCAACAAAGCAAGAGCTCTTGGCATCGCCGAGGACGCAAGCCAGAGTTGCTTCTGGAGGTGGCCGAGGCTCACATGTCCAATAATTGGTCCCCACCAGGGGATGTTGTTTGGTTTATTTTTTTTTACAAGAAATATTATCAGTTTACTCTCAGCGACAGCGACTTTTACATCTTTCAGCCCATTATGATCGTCACACATCTATACACAGACCACATATTTGAGGCGACGGCCTCCGTCCCATGGAAACTCAACATGACAGCGACTTCTTCGCACCTGCCATACTTTATTCTAGCCTTGCGCAGGCATGTGCACGTCTATTCTATCGATCACTACACTCGCCGACCAGAGTTTAGAGCCAAGTTGCAGTACCCGGGGACATCGCAAGTGGATGAGATCAACTCGATCGCAGTAGGCATCCTTGGCGGTGAAGAAGCAATCATTGCAGTGTATCATAGTGGGCTCACTGCTACGTGGCGACTGAGCGGCGAATTTCCAGTCTTATGGACTAGACAGTAAGTACTAGACGATTATCCTTAGTGGCAAGTGGTCGCTCTACTGTTTTAATTTCTCACGGATGGTTCTTTGCTATTTGAGTATAGGGGGGAATCGTCCACCTGGGGATGTGCCATTCATGGGCCATCGGGTACTGTTGCGACCAGTGCAAACTCTCGAAAGATTGACATTCTGCACCCATTCTCAAGACAGAGCTACGATGGTAGTGGTGCGTATTCGAATCCTTATCAAAGTACCATTGAATAGCACAAGCCCAACAGCGTCTATTACCGTGTACTTTACATCACTAACCGCACGGCTTTGGCCTGCCATGTAGAGAGTACTTTTCTCCCAGAGAACCGAGGAGGGGACACTATCCGCGTCCCCGATTTCCAAGGAGGCGTCGTTCAGTTGGTCGGACATGGAAACAACATCCCTAGCGTGGCCCTCTCGGCGTGTGGACGTTATGTGGCATCGGCCAGTATCGATAGGACTGTAAGGTTGTGGTCTCTGCATGACCAGTCCAATGTGTTTACTTGGCAGTATCACCAGTGGTGCTGGGCGGTGCAGTTTGTGTATCCCTTCTACTTTTCTCCAGACAACCTTGCACAAGCCGATTCCAACTGCGGATTGATCAAGGTCGATAGAGCTAGTAGTGAGCATGGCGGTAATTTGGATCATATAGCTTCTCAAGTCTCTACCCCAGACACTGACGACGGCGAGGGTTCTACAGGTTTGATGGATATAGCTCCAGAATTGGTAGTGGCGATAGAGGTAGCATCAGCAACAGAGTCTGACGACAGCCCTGTATCTGACATGGAGCGAGAGGCCATAGACCACAGCGCCGATGTGGAGAACGGGCATGAGCGTGATCCGACAAGCACGTCCAGCAACAAAAGTGGAGACGCAGATAGCGGTGTTGATGAAGTTGGTCCTAAAAATTCTGTTGCGACAAGCATGCTACCCAGCATGATGTCGCCACTACTGCTTTGTGGCACTGAAAGGGATATTTTGCTTCTGGATCCTGCCAATAGTGCTGCGCCCGTAGTAAGTAGCATAGTGCGCGCCACATCGAGAAGCGCCTTGCCAGTATATGCAGAAATAGCATTTGACAGGCTTACATTTCTCGAGTGGGTTCCTGAGCTTTCCATTGTCGTCGCTGGGTCATTTTCGGGAACTGTAGCGCTTATCTACTTGCAGATATCTAGCAATCCGCAGCATACTAACAAGTACGCGATGCAGTTATTCGCTCATCTTCCAGCCGAGACCACCGACAAGCAACTCTATGGGGTTGTAGTATATCGACACACACTGGATATTGAGCAGTTCAAGGCAGTGACCTTGATTCTTACATTTATCGACGGCACAATCATGGCATATGAACTGCGCAACTCGCCAGACAATGCGAATGTGCTTTGATCGTTCACTAAACCACCTTACTGGCGCCAAATAGAATAGTAAACATTAAACTGAAGAACTATTTAAAGGCACAAAATTCATATGTATGTATGCTACTTTCCCTATACTGCGCGTGGATCAGGAATATGCTTCAGGATCCACGGATGCTTCAGGACCTCATGCAATGGCATGCGCCTCTCGCCGTCATATTGAAGTAGCTGCGTAATGAGATCAGATGCCTCTGGCGACACGTATGGTGGAATATGCAAGTCGACCTTGGCGATACGACGATATGTAGCTTTGTGGCTCTGAAGATCCTCAAAGGGAGGTACACCGACAAGAAACTCGTACATGAGTACACCCAAGCTCCACAAGTCAACAGATTCGTTGTGGTCGCGACCTTCGACCATCTCCGGAGGTAGGTAGTCCAGTGTCCCGCAAAGCGTGCGTCTGCGCGAACCACGGGTGTGAACTGACCATCCAAAGTCGGATATCTTGAGCTCACCATTGGCGTTAAGCAACAGATTCTCGGGTTTGATGTCACGATGAATGACGTGTTTCTCGTGTAGGTACTCCAGCGCGTTGGCCATCTGCGCAATGTAGTTGGCCGCCTCGGGCTCTGTAAAGCTGCCTTGTTTCTGTAGGAGCTTGTACATCTCACCGCGCGCAGCATATTCGAGGATCAGATAAACACGCTTCTCGTCGTGAAAGTAGCCAAAGAGACGAAGGATATGTGGGTGCCGAAGGTGGGTTTGGATCTCGACCTCACGTCTCAGCTGCTTTTCAATCTTGCTCTCCTCGAGTTCGTGCTTATACATTATCTTGAGCGCGCAGATAAAGTTGCTGTTTTTCTCGCGAGCAAGGTAGGCACGCCCAAATTTGCCTTTGCCTAGAACGCGTCCGACGTCAAAGTCCAGGATGTTCCACTTGCGATTGCCATTGACATCACCGAGCGCCTTGCCAGCTGGTGGGTCCCAGTTGCTGGGAGCCGTACGTGAGATTTGCTGTCGCTGCTGCTGTTGTCGCAAGGCTTCGGTTTGGCCGTTACCAGACGAAGACGCCTCATTTGCACGTTTTCCTGGCTGGGCCGATAGATTGCGGATGCTGTCGCTCTCGCTGCAGTCATTATCGCCGCTGCTCTGGCCGTTGTGTCGCTGAGTGCTTGATGTTGACCGCGACGAACTCGCGCTATTTCTCAGAATGGAAGGTGCAGCCAGCTTCGCCCCAAGCTTCATTGTGCCAATGTCAGTGGCAAGCAGGTCCACGTCAGGCTAAGTTAGATGGACAAGTGCGCACATAGTCATAACAGGCAAACAGGCAGACTCAAGCTTTGGTTAGTTGTCAACAACAGCAGCAATGAACTTGTGTATCCTGGCAAAACATTGAGGTCAAATACTCACTCTTTTTGCCGATTCGGGTTTACTCATTTTTTAATTGAAATTTGAATAAAATAGAAATAAAATAAAAATAAACAAAGGGGAAGGGTGTCAAAGACCATCCAAAGAATATTGACACCCCCTCTGATCACCACCCAGATAAGGAGACCATATTAGTAGTAGTCAAGCTCCAGCGTGCATCCGTTATACAGTCCGAAACCTGCCTCGGTATCAAGTACACTGCCAAGTGTTCCACTCGATGGCAAGGATTGGTCGCATCCTACAACACGGAGACGATAGGATCTAGCAGGCAACATACTCAGGCCCAACTGCTTGGCAAAGCGCTCGGCGGCATTGCCAATAATGACCCTCTACACCAAAGTGGTAAAGTGTTAGTAAAGCGGGAAAAACGCATTTGACTAGGCAAAGACATGTACTTTTACTTACTCTAGCTTCAAACACTGCTATAGACTTTGTCTGGTGTCGTATACACAAATATACCCGGTCTGTCATATCTATGCTTGCATTTCCCATAGCCTTGGCCTTGAGCCGCATCAGCTCAATCTTGGGTGA
>JANBUP010000225.1:0-10752 GCA_027579525.1 Coemansia furcata | reverse complement strand
GCCCCTTTGGGCCCTACCCACCACTCAGCTTGGCCTGATGGCCAACTAGTGTTCTACGAGTGTCAACGAGGTTGAAAGCTCTAATAGGAGTTAAACGCTCAAGTGCAGCTGGGAGCCTATCATTGATAGTCTTAATCAAATCAACACTATTACTGCCATTTGTAAAAGATTTGTGGCAGTTTTGAAAAGAAGAGAGGAGAGGCAGCAGCATGCTTTATATGCTGAAGAATAGAAACCAATTCATTGTTTGCGGCGGAAAAAAGGCCAGGGGATGAAAGTCATGAAATCGAGTAGTATTTCTTTGCGAATATGTAGGAGCAAAAAAATTGGGGAAGAATATTCAATTGCCTCCTTTGCTTTAAAGGACGCAGTCGATGGTGGACTTTTGTTGTTGGAAGGCTTAGGGGGTGTAAACCACGTACTCAAGACTTCCATTCACCCCTTGTGCCCTGGGTGGCCAAACACCCTACTGAATGTGTATGACGTAATACAGGAGTGTGTGTCCTACGAAACTATGCTCACTTTCAAAGGCAATCAAGATCTTTAAAGAATCTTTGGCAGGAAATGCTAAAAACATATTTCCCATTTCCTGGCCAGAGTGAAAATGCGCAGCAAATTGCTTGGTGACTGGGCAGCTGAATTCTTTCTTAAAAGCACTCCAACACTCCACTTGCTTCCTTGCACTCCCTTTGAATCAAGGAAAACGGAGACTTGGCCGTTTCTCACCAGCACCCAATTCGTAGGTCAGAGTGAAAATGTGCAGTGGATTTCTTGGTGACTTGGCCGCTACACTCTTTCTTAAAAGCACTTCAACACCCCACTTGCTTCCTTGTACCCCCTTTGAATCAAAGAGAGCAGAGACTTGGCCGTTTCTTACTAGTCTCCAGTTCACTGGCTGGGAAGTAGACGATGCATGCGGAGGGTGTGTCAAACTCACCTGATATATAATGCAACTTGCGTTGTTAGAAAATAGCGAATTTCAAGAGTCGTTAATAGAGAAAATGAATGGCCTCGGTTTAAACTGGCTGTTTTGTTTTTGCCAAGACAGCTGTTGTAGCGATGAGGTTAGGGGACCACATGCTACTCCACCCGCCAACTCTGGTACTAATAATTGCTTCTCCCCACCATACCTGAGTGTTTCATATCTGCCTGACAAGCACTTTGCCAGCAAGCATTTCAACGCAATCAAATTTGCCACACTCCGTCTCTTCTGCATATTAGTCTGGTGTTTAACACAGTTTCAGGAAACAATACCTGCTTGATTCATGAACTTCAACTACTTTCTTAGCTCATGGCAACAGATTTTCCTCTGTCGACCAGTCAGCTAAAGGAGTGGACACTATGTCTTTGGAGAACAACTGCTTTGAATTTTTCTTTATATAATTGTTCTTTTCTTGAAAGAGGGACTTTATGCCAAATTGTAGGGAAAAGTGACTAGAGGAATGGGGTTGCCCTCAAAGGATATGCCTGAGCATTCTCAGTCCACTTCCTCCTCTCTCTTTCACACTTTTAACTATATTCTCTTGGAATTAACAAACATTCTGATTTATTGTTGATATCCATGTTAAGTTTTGTTTCTCCAGCTCAAGTACTTTCCTCCAACATTCTACATAGAGTAATACAATATACAAATACCCAACCCAAAGAGAATTGGTTTGGTGGCAATGACAAGTCTATTTGTAGAGCTATGCTGTCAGTGTGCTCCTCTTGGCGGCTGGCAGCCTTAGACAACATATGGAGACATACTCTTCTATATACTAGTAACAATGACGATAGCATGTTCCTGGAACATCCAAAATGGGCCAAGAACTTTAAACTACATCACAGTGCGGCTAGTCTTGTTAGGATGCTAAGGATTAGCGTACCCGTGAAATTTATTCTAAATGGCACCGCTTACAAGCTGTTGTTAGAGTACATGGGGGATACAACAAGCCTGCCAGAAGTAAACAAGCTATGCATTTGGATAGCCGATTACGAGTTGGATACCATTTATTCGAAGGACCATGCTGTCAGAAATGTTGTTGAATTTGATCGGTTACTTCAATCTTTGACCCCAGCAATATCAATGGCGGATGTATTTTACACGAGTGAAATAGGGGATTCGATCAAACTGGGAGAGGAGTGCTTTGGAATGCTTATGAGCTCTCTAAGTAGCCGATCCAAACATGTATCTCTATGCTTTGGCGAAGTGGAATTAATGCATCCATCGACCATTGACTCCATTACTCAGCTTTCATCCCTAGTTGTCACTTGCAAAGGCACACTAGATTTGCACGCAAGTTTGGTTCATAAAAGCGCTGATAAGCTCTTGGATCTTCTCATCAGGATAGAAAACGCTAAGGCGCTATTCTATGACGCCGATGGCAACATTGTTGTCTATCCGTATCTGAAAAAGTTGACACTGGCTGCAGCTATTGAAGATGTCCCTACTGAGCGAGCATCGGTTCCAGACATTGTTACTCTTCCGTTACTAAAGGATTTGAACATCTACATAACTTACCCATACGATGATGATGTACTACTCCGAGGTAACAGTGCCACACTTGGATGTTTGGATATTGTGGTTGACCAGATGACTGTTGATGTACTAAACAGGTATAGAGTGTTTAGAAACAAATACAAGAACCTTAAAGTAGTGATTAATGACTATAGTGATGATTATCAATTTGTGTCAGAAGTCAGTAGGAACACATTTATTGGCAACATGCTGGGAGCAGCTCAATATTTGGATATGGATAGTAGCATGTTACTGAATTACCTGGAAGTTGCAACACCACCTACTCATGGATTTGAATCTATCCAAGTTCTTGATGTAAGTTCGCCAAGCATGACTCTTTTTGATATGCTGCGTTTACTCAAGGTTTTTCCTAACTTGGCAAAGATTAGCTGCAGTCTTAAAGGGTTGGGATCAACATTTGATGGTATTTCACTCGAAGTGTTAACAAATTATATAGCATCATCGTATTATGCAGCAGGAAAGAGCCTACAAGTAGTTTCTATTTTAAAGTTAATGGAACCAATTCCTTGTGAAATTCTGCAATATGCAATACCTCTAGTGCTCGCATGCCCAAATCTTCATCGGATAGAGATAAACCCAAGTGTTATAAAAGAATTCCAAACCAAGCTTGCTGAAGCACTTGAGAAAAAACCATATATCAAATATGCCTCACAGCTCAACCACCTTCTCCGTGCTATCTATTAGTCAGCATTATATTTTTTATTTTCCGTTAGTTACTTTGGGAAAGCATTTGACTATTACATTTCTTGCTTAAATATATCAAGAAGGCAATACAAAAATGACCTTACTAAAGGATATTCCATTACTTGCAATCGTTACTTAGAGGCGTAACAACTACTACCCAAATATATGTGAAATACACGTTGCATAAAAGGTAGTAGCTAACTGGGCGGCAAAGGAAGATATGTAGACATTTGCCAAGCTACTGGCCAAGACCACACCATTAGCAGTGTCTGTCGCCTATTCCAATCTAGTCTATTGTTTTTCAGAAACTGTAGCCCGCACCTGAACAACCTCACTCTCCTCAAATGGCGTGGGGTGTCTAGCATAGTTTTCTTCTAATTTTATTCCTGTACATGACATAGTGACTCACTGGCCTTGACAACTACTGAAGTTAATGATTCTAAAACTCGTTTGCCTTGACAAGTTCGGCAAACTTTCCGCCATTTGACATCAGTTCTTGGGGCGAACCGATTTCAGCAATTTCACCCTTCTCCATGACGATGATTCTGTCGCTCTTCATGATAGTGTCAAGTCGATGGGCGATGGTAAGCACAGTACAGTCACTAAACTCACTGCGGATCAGTTCTTGCATCTTGCGGTCTGTCTCCAGGTCCACATCGGCAGTGGCCTCATCCAATATCATGACCTTGCGTTTGCGCATAACCAGGCGACACAAGCTAAACAGCTGTTGTTGCCCGTTGCTAAACCCACTGCTCTCTGCACATATGGAGCCGTTAATTCCACATTTGTTATCCCGGTCAGCAGCATACAGCTCAGGCTTCTTACTAAAAAGATAGAGCACTGCACGAGTTAGTAGACTGGCGTTCTTCCATCTTAGTCTCTCTGATTTTGACGCCGCATCCTCGTCGGCAATACACTCGTCTGCACTTGTATTTGTTGCCTTTATAGCTAATTGAGCACGCTTGCGCTTGCGATAGGGATCGATCAAATCAGCAACGCCACATTTTATCATGGCTGCCCACATATCCTCAATGGTAAACTCATTCAAGGGATCCAAGTTGCGTCTGACAGTTCCGTCAAACATAATGGACTCTTGCGGGATAATACCCAGCTTGGGTCGGAAGTCACCCACACCAAATGTTGCCGTATCCCGGCCATCGATTTCGATTGAACCCTCGACATTCTTGTTGAGAAGCCGGAATAAAACCTTTGCCAATGTTGATTTTCCAGCACCAGTACGCCCAACAATGCCAATCTTTTCTCCAGGGCGGATGGTAAGATTGAGATTCTTTAAAGCATAATCCATGTTCGCACCGTATTTCACGCTGAGGTTCTTAAACTCAACATTCCCACTATGCGGCCACTCGCTAGGTACGCGACAATCATCGACAATATATGGCGCCTCAGCTTCAAGATCCGAGTACTGGCGGAGTCTGCTAATATCGTTTGAAAACTCTTCCAGTCGGCTAGGCATTTGGATCAACTTTCCAATATTGTATATCAAATCAGCCACATCATCTCGAAGCATATTCATCTGGCCCGAGTTGACTTTGTGTCTAGTCAAATGCGATTGAACTATGGCAGACAACAAAGATAAGAGCTTTCCTGCATGCCCGATACCTAGAGAAACAATGTACGACAACTGACGCAGGGACTCTTGAGGTATGCTTATTTTTGTTGCCTCATCTTTGTCAGACATGTAACGAGACGTGTAGAATGACTCCACGCCAAACAGGCGAATCATCAAACCACCATCTTTAATGATGCTTGAGGTCTGTGAATGCTTACTGCTTGTTTTCTTCTTAATTCTGCGTAGTGATTCCGACGTGGCACTGGTAAACGCTTCAGTCTTTTGACGTGCCCAAAATACCAATGGCACAATTAGCATCAGCTGCGGTGTCACCAAAGCTGAACGCCATATGGATAGCGCCGATTCTATTGCATTTGCAGACTCTGAGCGCAAGTAGTTAGGAATACCGTAGGCCAAAGCAGACGAACCATCATCATATACAGAATCAATTTGGTGCCTATCAGTCCTTTCAAGCAATGAGAGGGGTGCGTGTAGCATGCTGCGTACAAACTTTGCTTGGATGGCATCCCGCAAATTTTGTCTGGACAACCTGCTAATGATATATTCTTCAAGCAAGTACAGTATTTCGCCTGTAGCGGCCTTTAATAGGCAAATCCTCAAATACCACAGAACTGCTTCATGACTGACTGCATTGGATATCGCATTTTCCATTAGCGCAGCGGTATTATACCTGTTAAGTATGTACTTTGTCACTGGACGGAAGGATGCCGAAATGACAACAGCTGCGATGACATGCCAGCCACAAGCCTTTAGCGTGTACTTTGCGTTGTCTATTAATGTGCGTTTCTCAGGTGGTAGTTCATTTTGGTCAGATTCCGAGGCCTCTGGAGTATCCTCTACATTATTTTCTTGGACATCATCATTAGTAGCAGGTGTGGGGGGTGTCGAGTCGGAATCAGTTTCATTCAGCGTTGGATCACAAGTATCATCAAGGCCAACGTCTAGTTCAATAGCAATCTGGTGTTCCTTAGGTTCCTGATGGACAACTGACACTGTTTTATCGCATACGGTAACAACTTGATTGCAAAATGGCAGCATAGTTTCAGAGTGTGTGGTTACAACGCGCAGTTTGTTACCCAGTAGTCCCGAACTCAAAATGACATTATCCAAAATATGGCGCTTGACATGAGCATCAACTGCTGACAGGGGATCGTCCAGGATATAAACATCGGCCTGCGAGTACACGGTTCTGGCCAATGCTAGTCTAGCCCGCTGTCCACCAGAAATGTTGATTCCTCGCTCACCAATCAGGGTCAGATCACTGTCTGGCCATGATTCTAAATCCTGGGTCAATGCACAGGCGTGGATGACTTTCCAAAAGTATTCTTCATCAAACTCGCGACCAAATATAATATTGGCGCGCAAGGTGTCATTCATAATCCACGGAGACTGTTCCATATAGCCAATTTTGCCAACGACTTTACCAACACCTTTGGTGATTTTCAATTCTTTGCAGAGAGCCAAAAGAAGCGAGGACTTTCCAGAGCCCGTTTTACCAACAACGGCTACAAGTTCGCCAGCATTAATGTTTAGAGAAATGTTTTTCAACACACTACCCCTCCTCGTCCACTCAAAGCTGCAGCCATCCAGGTGAATCGATGATGACTCCGACCCAGTGCTTTCATGGTCAATGGTAGCAAATGCCTCGCGTCTGAGCAGAGGCTCAAGATAGTTGTTGCATTTGATTAACTCGGATATCTGCGATATTCTCCACGAAACAGCAGCGATCATCCAGCGCAGTGATTCTACGTGTTCCGTCATCTCCAGCAACTGCGAGTTGGTCATGGCATGGGTCGTCGTGCGCAGATAGAGGGCCACAGTCAGGTACATTGAGAGGTTGGTGGTGAGCGAAATACCGACATTAACCATCTCCAAGGCAAAGCGCACGAGAGGTGCGTACTTTGGGAGTTGTTTAATGTATGTGCGGTGTTTCATTAGCTTTGGATCTAGGTACATATTTTCCCAGCCGAACATCTTTACGGTCTTGGTACTGAAGTATATCTCCTCAACAGTATCCCCATCACGATAGCTTGTGGTGGGATCCCAGTCATTTGCAGTTCCAACAGTGAGAGCCAAAATCCTCTCCAGTATGGTTATACCCAGGGATACAGCCAGTGGTATTATGGCGTACCAGCCCACCTGACGGTAGAGCGGCAATACGGTGGCCAGGGCACCGAATAGGGAGGTGGCGGCATTCTGGACGAGCATGATCTCCTTTACCAGATTTTTAGCCGTGGAGGCATACCACGAGGGGAACTTGTGTATCAATCCCGAGTGAATCAACGGCAGGCGAGTCATCTCCAGCAAAAGGGCATTGCTGACTCTGGTTTTCTCTTGGTTTATGTAGTCATTCATATGCAGCCTTTGGGTACTTAAGAACTCAGCCAATAGCAAACCCGCCGCCGCCACATATGCCCTGTAATAGATGGCGGTGTCTGGCGAATCAAGACACTGGTAGATATAGCCGTTCAGCATGGTCTTGAATATCGGCAATAGCTCGAACAGCATGCTAGCAATTTGGATTGGGATCATGGGCTTCCACAACATGCGAACAATGGCCCGTATGAGGAACAGGGATTCGTTGGTGTCGATTTTAAACTCGGCATAGGCGTTGCGCAGCTGGAGTCGCTCTGGCACGGGCCACAGGTCGTCTATAGTTAGCTGGCGCAGCTTCCGCAATATGCCCAATTGGCGCACTTGAGAAAAGGAGATGTCAGCAATGAGTGATTTGACTTGCTTTTGACTCGAGAGATCGAGGTTGCTCAACACGAGGAATATGTGAAGCAAGACGCATAGGGCACTTGTCAGCAGACTGGTATTGCCGCGAAGCAGGCGGTAGATGCTCAGGGCATTGGCAAGCTGAAAGTGGGTGTATCCGGAAGGATGGGCGGCCAGCAGGGGCAGGGCAAAGGAGGCGGCTTGGCTTAGAGCCAGAGTGATCCCGGCATAGTGGCTGGCGGCGAGAACTAGTAGGAGAGCGCTGGCAATGTGGGAGAAGGGGCTGGCTAGTCGTAGATACTTGGTGTTCTTGTCGCGGACGAGTAAATAAATCGTGAAAAGTGCTACTGCGGCATCGGCGGCTGGGTATGCCATGTCTCTGAGCAGGGAAGACGCGTGCAACAAGTGTTCAATAATAATCATTGTTGAGTAAATAAAAGCGGATGCTTGAAAATGAAACAAGAAGGAAGAGGCGAAACAAAACACCAGAAGATATTTTTAAGTAAGGAGACCATGGCCGCAGCAGCATGTAAAAGAAGGATGCCTTTGTTTGATTCCTTTGGCACGATTCACCAAAAAGAACTTTCTGGTGGAGGAAAACGACTTTTAACGATAAAGTCTCCCTCCTTTCTTTTCAGCAAGAAAAGGAATAATACGTGAGTGATAAAGAATAAAACAAAAAAAGAAAAAACTACTATTTTTTGCGGTGACGCAAACGATTCAACATCTTCATGGGCGTGAGGAAGATGCTCTCAGCCTCACGCGGGAGGTTATCAGTAGGGCTGACATCGGTGGGGAGGCGGTTCCTCGATCGCGTGCGAACGGGCGTAAAGAGCACGGGGTTTTTCGACTCCTGCGGCAGCAACGCGGCGCTAGACAATCGCGGGGGCGCACCACTCAGGGGCGCCAACGAGGGCGACGACGCGGAGGGCGGCCACGAGCCAGTAATGGGCGCAGTGTTGGCGTGGCGGGCGGGGGGTGGCGGGCGCGCCTCAGAGTCGCTGGCGGGCGAAGCGTCGATGTCGACGACGGTGTGTGCGGGATGCAGGCGGCGCTTCTTGCCGGCCTTTGCCGAGAGCAGGGCAGCCTCGATGCCAACAGGCCCTTCGTCGTCATCCTCGTTCTCTTCCTCTTCATCGTCGACTGACATTTCGTCGACGGGCGCGATGGGCTTGGGGGCGCGCGTGCGCTTGGTGCCCTGGGGGCTGGCGGAGGCCGTTGAGTGGGGGTCGCTGAGCTCGTCTTCGTCCTCCTCGGGGATGTGCTCGGCGGCAAGGGGCAGGTCGCGCACGGCCTGGGAGGTGAAGGTGACGCTGACGCCGCCCGTGGCATGCGACACGATGGGGCCCGAGTACACAATCGACCGCACCTTTGGCCCGGCATCCAGCGACTCGGCCGTCATACCGCGCGCGCGCACGGGAGGCTGCTGCTCTGAGGAGGCCTCGTAGGAGAACACCTCGGCCGAGTAGCTGCCCACGGCGGTGTCGGTGGCGGCAAAGCGGCCGGCCATGTAGGGCTTGGCTGAGCGCGGCTCGGGCGTAAAGTGCTGGAACACGCGGCTCACCACACGCTTGGCACGGCCACCCCCGACAGGAAGCGGCTCGGCTTGGTGCGATGCCAGCGACTCCATCGACTCGCGCGGCACAGCCATTGCGGACGGCTGCTTGGGGACGCGCACGAGCACGCGGGCCTTCGACGGCGCAACGACGTCGGCCGACGGCTCGCCGTTGACGTCAGCAGCAGACGCCACGGATCTCAGCGACACGCGGCAGAAGCCGTCCTCGTCGTCGTCCTCGTCCTCGGCGCTCTCGACCTCGACGCTGGGCGGGCGCTGCGGTGCGGCGCGCAGGTGGCGGATCTCGCGCATGAGCACGTCGTTCTGCGCGCTGAGCTGCGAGCACCGCTCCTGCTCGCGCGTCCACCACGCCCACGCGCTGTCCCTGTCGCGGTGCGCGCGCTCCAGCTCCTCGTCAGCCGACCCGCTCTGCGCCGCCTGCTGCGCCACAACGACGCGCAGCCGCTCCTGCACGGGCAGCAGCTCCAGCGTCTCCCACTGCCGCCGCGCCCGCAGCGCCAGCGTCTCGGCGTCGCGCAGCTGCGCCTTCAGCTGCGCCACCTGCGCCACAAGCTCGGCGCGCTCGCGCTCGTGCTGGCGCAGCGCCTGATCCACCGTGTGGGGGCCGGCTGCTGCTGCGTGGCGCATGAGGCGCGCCTCGGCCACGGCGGCGCGCTCGTTGGCGTCCACCAGCGCCGCCTCCAGCGTCCCCAGGCGGTGGCGGTCGGCGGCGCGCGCCTGCGCCACCATCTCCAGCTGCGTCGCCTGCGCCTGCGCGTGCCGCTCGAGCGCATCGACGGCGTCGCGCAGCCGCGCCAGCTCCTTGTCGTCGCCCGCCGACACCGACGCCACCTTGTTGGCCTTCTTGCTGGCGGCTCGGCTCACGGCGCGCCTGACAGCCGTGCGCGGCGACACGGTGGCAGCCTCAGGCGGCTCAGTGTCCGAGTCGGGCGTGTGCGGGGCGAGCCGCGACAGAATGTCGATCTTGTGGGCGGCGCGCTCCTCGGACCGCGCCAGCTCGTCGGCGAGCCGCTCGGCCCAGGCGCGCTTGAGGTCGGCCATCTTGCCCATGAAAAAGCCGGCCACCTCGGCGCGCGTCTCCTCCTCCACGCGCAGCACGCGCTCCTGCGCCGCCGCCCACTGCGCATGCACCTGCGCCACGCCGGCCTCCAGCGCCTCCGCGTACGCCACAAGCTCCGCCGTCTCCGCGGCGCGCTCTCCCGCCTGCCGCTGCACCTGCTGCTGCGCTGAGGAAAGCGCCTGCTGCAGCGCCGCCACCTGCTGCTGCGAGCCGCTGCCCAACACCAGCGGCGATGCGGCGGCGGCTGCGGCGGCGAAGCTGAACGTGGCGTCGCGGCTCAGCGCCACCCCCACGCTGCCCATGGTGGCTGCCACGGGGCGCGGCGAGAACGGCTCCGCCACCCGAGCCGGCTCGTCGGCTGCTCTTGTGGGCGGGTGCTGCCACAGCCCGCCGAGGTCGCGGCGCTGGCGCTTGGCGTCCGCTGCTTCGTCGTCAGTCTGCACGCCAACGTCGGCGGATAGCGCGCGCTTGCGGGGGGCATCCTCGGCATCCGTGTCAAAGAAGATCTCATCCTCATCATCAGCCACTGCGTCCGGCGGCAGCGCGCCCATGCGGGGCGGGGGGTCGGCGCGGCGCACGCGGGTGACGAGCTCCGACGCAACGCG
>JANBUP010000224.1:0-10808 GCA_027579525.1 Coemansia furcata | reverse complement strand
ACTTCCCTGAATATCACCAAGCATGCACAAATTGTTCTTTATCCACGGCGCTGCCAACAACAGCGGCAACAATAGTAATGGCGATGAGGGTGGTGTACAAACATGTAAAATCAAACTAAAGCGTCCACATTTTTCAACCGACATCCTCTGCACTCCTCCAAGCGTGAGAATGTGACTTTACGAACCCCTCAAAGCTTCAAAGAGTTGTGGTGGACAAGCGATTTCTTTGTTGTCGATTCTAAAAGCCTACATTGTTTTAACGTAAAAGGAGAGTAAACCTTGCCAAAGCCTTTTCCAATCGCAGTCTTCGACTTTCTACCCTCGAGGGCTCCTAACACGAAAACGCCGATTTATCCTTTCACGGTGGCAACAAGAAACACTACATAATTGTGAGATGCGCACACACTTTTCCAATCTTCTTTCGTTTCCATACCTTTTCCAGTACAAATTAGCCTACCCTCACTCACTGACATTGGATATTTGGCATAATCGTGAACTTCTTATAATGGAATACAATCCTATTTGCAAAACAGTTGCTGACGTCGATAGGTTTATATTAGATAACAAGGAAAATAAACGAGTCCTATTCTGTATATACGGCTATGAGGATAATATTCACATTACTAACCCTAAGGCAGAATATAGGCTGAAATTTGAGGGGAGCAAAGTTCGTTGCGTGCTTGGAGTCTACGTTGGTCCTGAAAACAAAGATTTTAAGCTTCTGCCTTCTAGCGAAGATTTGTTTCAGATCGTTATTTCCAACACAGATCCTACTATAATCGGTAGAGATATAAACAATGTCATACAGATCATACAATCAGCTCCATCGTTTGAGTGGTTTTGCCGGAAGTATACTCTTGAAGCTAAATAAATACGATGACTGATTACCAGTTTTATTAGGTCAAATACAACGTGCTCGCTAATCTCTGTTCTGTAAGCCCAAGCCCCAATGCGGAATATTGAAGAGCGACATTGACATCTTATTAGGTTGCTGCTTCATTACTCACATACAGCTACTACCTTTACATACGTAGTGAGCATGAAACTCCACAATACATGTTGTCCAATTTAAAGCCTTTTAAATAAACGTCAATTCATATGTAAATCGGTTGGGGTGTTTACCCAATGGAAAGTATGGCTATTCTTGCCAGTATATATGGTCTAAGGGGCTTGGTAGGTTAGTTTTTGTGGCGTGTAGGTTGGGGTGGATCGTCCAAATGATATACTACCCCATTGCATGTTCATTACACTCCTATGGTTTCATTCTAAAAAGTCTAGCACTATATTGTCAAAATGGTATAAATGCCTCGTCCTTGCTGCTCTTGCTTAGCATGTTTTGCTTCGTCGCTACTCAATGCATACTCTCTCCATCGACTTTATGGATTTTTCTCATCACTTATCCTCATATCAAATAACTTTTTAATTATCCACGTGTGGGATGGGTATCAACTAACGTGGAGACAGTTGTAACGACTGCTGTGGTGTTGTAAGGGTGTCAACGACAATGGTGCCTGCATGAACATGGTTTCTTGCGAAATTCGCCAAGGGGCATATGGGCAGGTGTTCTTATTACACATGGCGCAGAACCACGTGGGGTGGAACCGAACCATATGGATCCTACCAGTAAGGCTATGGGGCAGTCGGCTGATACACACAAGGGCCAGACCACTTACTCTAATAAGAGCGCGGACCACGGAGCTGATATACCAACACGTGAGGATTTAGTGGAGCAACTGACTGTCGCCAAGCAAAAGAATACTGCCAACATTAGACTTGCAGGCAAGAGCTATATGGTACTGTGGAAGAAGGCAATGAAAAGGCTATATAAACAGCAGCTAGCAGCACAAGGACTTGGGATTTAGTTGTTCACACTTTTATACGCTTTAAAAACAACAAATACTCTACACTTATTTTCTTTATTTATGCTCGCTACGCTCGCTACGCTCACGACTTAACATTCTCAAAGTATATCAACATGGGCAGTTCCTCTTATGCATCTTTTGGCTGGATTTTCCGCAGGAAACAATGGGCACGCCATAATCCTGTCCGATAGTATCGTCATCCTCACAATACCACTGTGGCCATCGCCAACTTTTCCACATTAGTTGCCGCACATCTTGTTGGCGAAACAAACTCGAATAAAAATAATAGACGGGGCGCACGGGTCCAATAATCGGTTCCTACGAGGAAAAGTTGTGTGGTATTTTTTTACAATCATTCAAATATATCTCTTCTCAACATAATCGATTTTGTTTTTCTGTTTTAATATTGCTCTTGTTGCTATAACTCGACGATAGCCTTATGGATCAAACAAGCCGGACAAGAAATGCAAAGCTGAGCGCATTTGTCGAGTGGCTAAAGGCCAATGGCGCCGACTTTTCCAAAGTCGAGATACGCGATGCTGAGAGCGAGGGCGGTGGAGGCGTATATGCGCTCGAGCGAATCGAGTCAGAAGAGAGATATGCATTCATTCCACACGAACTAGTCATCACCGGCAAGGTGTGCCATGACACGGTGCGCACTAATGGTCAGCCGCAGAAAGAGGATGAAGACGATCCAAAGCCCTGCCGATTGATGTTGTGTGTATTCCTAATCCACGAGCGATTCGTGGCGAAGGAGGCTTCGTTTTGGAAGCCGTATATCGACATTCTACCGCGAGAGTTCCACACCCCATTGCATTTTAGCGACGAGGAGCTAAAGTTCCTGCGTGGTACACCTGCCGAGTTTGCCGTGGAGGAGCGCCGTGAGGGATATCGCCTGGAACACCAAAAGGCGCTCGCACTTGTTCCCGAGTCAGTGATTCCAAGAGACGTGCTTACATTCGAGAACTATCTCTGGGCAATGACGGTACTTTCATCGCGATCGTTCTCCAAGGATCTGATGGAGAGCAGCCTGTGCGATCTTACCGCCGACAGCGATGTCTTAATGCCATTGCTGGACATGACGAATCACTATCCTCAGACGATAGTTACTTGGACGATTTGCGACGATGGAATTGGATTTTCCAATGCGGGCGTTATTGAGCCTGGCCAGCATATCGTCAATGACTATGGAGAAAAGTCGAACGAGGAGCTCATGCTGGGCTACGGATTTTGCGTACCACAGAACCCGATAAGCTGCTTCCACATCAAGCTCAACTACTCGCAAGACCCGCTGGTCGAAGCAAAGGAGCGCCTGCTGGCAGCGGCTGGGCTGGAAAAGCCGCATGACCACTATATTCGCGCCTCTGGACTGCCTCGCGACTTGATGCCTGTGCTGCGCGTCATGGTGATGACGGTCGTTGACCTTTTCTACATTGCGCAAGACGTTCAAGATATTGACCGTGATCTGCTCGATAATGTTGGCTTGCGCAACGAGTTGAGGGCGCGGTTCTTGCTCATGTTCTTGCTCGAGAAAAAACTCAGTGTACTCGAGGACTCGGCTGCTAGTCTGCCCACCGAAGCCACTACAAGCAACGCCCAGATGGCGCTTGCTTATCGCACGGAGATTGAGGAAATCCTGCGTTCGACTATAGCCAGCTTGCGACTGGCCGAGCAGAATATAATGGCGCGCGCCTGCGAGCTGTTTGAGAGTGGAGACCACGAGCTGCCACGCTATATCTGCGCCGAAAAGGCTGAAAAGACTACTACTAGCTCTACTTCCAAGCAAGCCCGCGCAGACGCAGCTCCCTCGGAGCAATTCATCGGCTCGGTGCTAATAACGAGCGAGTCGTTTGCCACTGATCAGGCGTTCCTCGAGGCCTGTGAGCAAGTCGACATTGACGAAGATGTTCTGCTCACGCTATTTCTGCTGCGAGTGCGCATGATGCCATCGTCGCCGTGGCATATGGCAATCAGGCGGCTCGATGGCTTTAAGTACCCCATGCTTGCCTCTGAGCAAAGGGCCAGCATGGGAGATATGCTGGCGGAGATGGGAGAGATTCATGACTCGCTATTCCCGCTTCTCACTGAGCATTTTGGCGACGTCTTTCCGGCAGAGCACTTTACTGTCGACAGGTTTTTGTGGGCTAGTGGCATTGTCGAGGCCTTCAGAGTGGTCGTGCCTCCCAGATGCACGTCTGGCGACAGCGAGATTGAGGGCGTCTGCCTGATATGAGATGCCTCCCTGCATGTGAACTAATAATATCTCTTTCTGTCTATTTGTGCAAGCACATCGGTGTGTTATATGGCTCTAGTATGAGTGGGTTTAAATATACAAACCTGTTGATATCATGTGGGAAAGAGCAAGTAGGAACTCCCACCCCAAAAAACACAACAAAAAGGGGGCGCTCACTCGACCTTACTTGCTTTCCTTCAGCTGGATATTTTGTACACCATTTCATACTCCTATTCTTATAATAATGAACAGAGAATACTTTCGCCACATGGGCCACTCGCAGGCCTCTCCCGAACCCCACGACCAGGTCGCCGCCAATTCACCGCCAGTGCCTGGTATGCCTCGCAGCTACGCCAGCAATTACCCCGCGTCTGGGTACCCAGTAACCAATGCGCCAACGAGCGGCAGTCTACGAAGCACTCGAAGCACTCAGGCCAACGCGGCGTATACCCGGCCGCAGGGCTCACTCCGGCGCAACGGCTACCACCCACACGAGGCCAGCACGCACACGGCAGCGGGCTACGAGGATTCACGGTACAATGCGCCCAATTTACAGCCATTTGTGCCAGATGCCAGTGAGCGACGCGGCACGCCCGAGTACTACGGTTCGAATAACGCGCAGACGATTGACTACAACTACCGACGCAACAACCACTCTTACCAACAACCGGCACCACTACCAGCGCCAATCAAGACCCACGGCAGCAGCTACAACATGCCGGCGCGCTCGGCTAGTGGTGCGCGCAGGTACAGCAGGGACCAAGAGGATGATGTCAGGAGTAACCGCTCGAGTGGGGACTTTTCTCGCCAGGCTGCCCTGCTGGGCAGTGCGCGGCTAGTCTCGGGCCGCGTGGATAGAGAGCCAGAGGAGATGCTCCCTTTGTCCTCGCAGCGAGTGGAGTTTGGCGCTATCAACCATGCAAAGGCATCATTCTCGTCATCGTTGTCACCCGAGCGCGACGAGATTGCCGACATTATCGCAGATATGAGTACGGCACGAATTACAAGCGGCGACGACAACGATTTGGTGGGCAGCGACAGCAGCGATGGCCTGTTTATTGGCGGGAAGTCGCCAGTACACGTATTCTTGCAGCTAGGTGACAGCGCCAAGCGCGTGGCGTTGACTGAGCGTCCGTCGCAGACCAGCCTCATCAACCTGTTTATCGAAAAGTACCGAGCTCGCTTGGCTGAGGATCCCGAGTCGCTGCCTACGATCTATATCAACGACGCAAAGAACCGCGACTTGTTTTATGAACTCGAGGATATGGCCGACGTTATTGATGGCTCTATCCTGAGTTGGCGCACGCAGCCGTTGTCCGTCGCAAAGACTCTCGCCGATGATAGCAAGGATGCCAGCCTGCGATCCGAGGTTGGCGACCTTGCGACAATTGTCCGCTCCTTGGCCGAGACAGTGGCCCAGCTTCCAGCCCAGATCCGAAGCGAGCTCGCCAGCGCAGTCAGCGAGGTCAAAGACCACACCAATACGACACTCGGGTCTATCAAGACCCTGCCCGCCGTCACAAGCTCCCCCGGCGGCGCCAGTCTAGACAGACCGGCGATTCCACGCAGCGCCAGCACGCCCATGATAGGCAGCGCCGAGGTCGACGAGCTGCACGCCCGAGTGAAGCGGCTTGAGCTGGAGCTAAGTGTCGAGCGGCAAACGCGGCGCGAGGAAGTGGCGGCAGTCGAGCGAGCAAAGGCCGAGGCGACCGACGAGCTGGAGAAGCTCAAGGAGTCGGCGTCCCGCCACCCCAACGTCCTGCGCGTGCGCATCGAGGAGGGCAAAGACATGCTGAAGAACGAGTACCGCCAGCTCAACACGCGCTTCGAAGACGTCCATGCGCTGGTGCAAGAGATGCGCAAGGACGTTGCGCAGCGCGGGTCGATCCCGTCGTCGCAGATGATGCGCAAGGCCACGGCCGACCTCAAGGGCATAGAGTCGGGGACGGGGCGGCTGGTAGCGTTCATTAACGAGACGCGGTCGGATTGGAAGCGCACCTGGGAGGAGGAGCTGCAGAACATCCTCAAGGAGCAGAGCTTCGTCAAGGACGTCGAGCAGATGCTGGGCGAACTCATCGACGACAACCAGCATCTGGGCGATGTCATCGATAAGCTCAACAAGATCATTGATCTGAAGCTCCGCGAGCGCGCCAAAGACGACTACGTGCCCTCGGCCGCGACGAAATTCTTTGACGTTGTGTCGCCCGACGACGCCCCCGACGCCAAAAAGGATTTTTTGATGCAGATTTCCTGCGTCGACGTCGACCATCAGCGACGTTTGGACGCCTTGAAATCCGCCGAACGTTTGCGTCAAGCCGAGCTCGCTACCAAGGTCAACGAGTTTGACGAAGAGCTGTCTGATTTTGTCACTCAGCGCAAGCTGCGCAAGACGGGGGGCACCGAGGAGCTCGAGCGCCGTCGCGCCGAAAAGGAAGTCGAGGTTATGAAGGACATGCTCAAGAGCGTCGAGGAGGCCGAACAAGCCCGCCGCGCAAAACTCGCCCAGCGCAAGGCTGCTAGTAAGAAATAGACCACATGATCACGCCTATAGCCTAGTGGACTGCCCAAAAATGGTTGGGTTGTAGCCAATATTCTGGTGTATTTTTTTTTTTTTTGCACAATTGTATAAAACGTCATTCCCTAGTTCCTTGCTCTTCACCTTTATATATTTGGATCCAGTATGAGCTTTACACCTGTGAACCCGCGGCCGTTTCTCCAGTCGCTGATTGGCAAGCCTGTGATCTCGCGCTTAAAGTGGGGACAGGAATACAAGGGCGTGTTGGCGTCAATAGACTCCTATATGAACTTGCAGCTCGTCAAGGCTGAAGAGTTCCAGGACGGCAACTCCATGGGCGAGCTGCCTGGCGAGCTACTGATCCGCTGCAACAACATTCTTTACGTTCGTGAAATACCCGAGGAGAAGCCCAGCAATGACGTCGCCGCAGAAGGCACGATGCACGAGGACGAGGCCGCGTCTGAGGACGAGCAGATGGAGGACGGAGAGCAGGTCTAATTTGTGCTTGTAACATTCTGATAATAAACCTAGATCCTGCTTTTGACTCTTCCGCCGTTTCTTGCCAATTCCAAACCTGGACATATTTCGTTCATCAAGACCTCTAGGTCTTCAGCAGACAACCCATTCTCCAACTTGACAGCAAAGTGGATGGATCTAAGGTATGGCGAATCCTCATCCTCAAACGTAAAAGGTAATTTGGAAAGAAGCTTGTCACCATTGACGGGTCTCATATACTGTTCACTATTTTCCCTTTTTTCACCCGTACTATTAGTAAACAAGTAAAATGGATGACCCTGTAATAGGTCCCAGACCTTTTTAAACGCATCCAACTGGATGAGTTTGCCATCGGATTCCGAACCATCAACACAATGAAACCTTTCGTTTCCATTAAACAGATGGAAAGCGACATAGTAATCATCTTGAGGAAACATTTTTGACGTAGAAGGCGAAAAAGCTAAATAACTTTTGCTTAATAATGCTAGAAGAAAAAAAAGAGATATGGAACTATTGTGAAGAAGGGGCCGCTGCTGGATTCATCGGCTTTTCGTCATGCTATTTAAACCATTCTCGACATCCCACTTTCTCGACGCTCCGCGAGGATTTCGCTTGATTGCAGGCTCAGTTTTATCAAACGTTGACTTCATCCTAAACGTATTTCAACCGTGAAAGTCGTGATATTCGCATTCAAAACGAACATTGAACCAACGATTTGGTCGCAATCAAGGACATATCAGCTGATTTGCCGCCTTGAGAGCTCCAGTCAACCTTTGCCCAAGACGTGCTCACCTCTTTGCAGCGTTTTCAAAACATCATTTATCCTACACCACCTGATCAGTGCTCCAGAATGTCGATGACTTTCTTTGTCACAAAACAAAAACCGCTCAGGGGTGTTGACTGTGAGGATTCCGAGTGGGCAAAATCAAAAAGAATCAACTTGTGCAAAGCGAAGCCTGAAATTTTATTGAAAATGACGAAAAAAGAACCTAAAAGGATTGGATTACAGTTCCTACGGTAGAGTTTTTCGTGACCCACCTTAATATCTCGCATTAAAGAATGTAGGTTGGCCAGGGCGTTAACAGTGCCAGAAACTTTTTTGTTGGAAGTAGAAGGAATGCTAGTTGACGAGATGGCTGAAGACAAGACCTCTACGCTAAAGCTTGGATGGTGGCTGAGCACCAAGTATTTGGATTACGGCTACCAGCAAACAGCAACATCTTAGAAGAAGAAGTGGAACCCCTAGACACTAAAAAAAATTAGCTATCACTTGTAACCGTTAAAGAACACCATGTTTGATGCTGACTAAATAGGGGTATTCCTGACAAGAGCGCCCAGCAAACCTAGATCCTGCTTTTAACCATTCCACCATCTCTTGCCAATTCCAAACCCGGACATATTTTGTCCGTCATGTCCTTTAGTTCTTTAGCAGACAACTCCTTCTCCAACTTGACAGCAAAATGGACGGAACTAAGGTATGGCGAATCCTTATCCTCGGGCTGGGAAGTAAAATTAGAAAGAGACTCTTCAGCACCGACTGGTATTGTATATTCATCACACGTTTCCCTTTGGCTACCATACGTATGAGTAAATAACTTGAACGGGTGGTCTTTTAATAGGTTTTGAACCCCTTTAAACGCATATAACTGGGTGAGTTTGCCATCGGATTCCGAACCATCAACACAATGAAACCATTCGTTTCCATTAAACAGGTGGAAAGCGACATAGTAATCATCTTGAGGAAACATTTTTGACGTAGAAGGCGAAAAAGCTAAATAACTTTTGCTTAATAATGCTAGAAGAAAAAAAAGAGATATGGAACTATTGTGAAGAAGGGGCTGCTGCTGGATTCATCGAGTCTTCGTCATGCTATTTAAATCATTCTCAACATCTCTCTTTTCCGGCGCTCCAGGAGGATTTCGCTTGATTGCAAGCTCAATTTTATCGAACGTTTGACTTTATCCTAAATGTATTTCAACCATGAAAGTCATGATATTCTTTACAAAACGAACATTAAACCAACGATTTGGTCGCAGTCAAGGACATATCAGCTGATTTGCTGCCTTGAGAGCTCCAGTCAACCTTTGTCCAAGGCTGTTGAGCTCTTTGTAAAAAATATTGTTCTTCCTACTCTACCCGACGAGAGCTCTTAGGTGTCGTTGACTTTCTTTGTCACAAAACAAAAAACGCTCAGAGCTGTTGACTGTGAGGATTCTGAGTAGACAAAAAAGAATCAAGGTATGCAAAAGTGAAGCCAGAAATATATTGAGAACGACAAGAAAAGGAGCTACAAACTACAGGATTTTATAACATTTGGTAGCAGAACACAACGTCAAAAGGCAAGTGGAACCACCACCCCCTAGCAAATAAAAAAATAACTAACAGCTACTTGTAGCCGTTAAAAAGAAAATACCACTCTGTCTGAATATGTGGTTATTCTTACAAAATTCGCCAAATAAAAAAGTAAGCTTTAGATCATGCTTTTGATCTTTCCAGGAATTCTAGCAAAGTTCAAACCCCCACATTGGTCCACCAAGGTCTTTAGGTCGTCGACAGGCTCCTCGCGATCCAACCTGGCGGCAAAGTAGATAGTATCTCTGGAGGGAGAGTCATCGTCTTCTATAAGCGAATCGAAGTTGGAGAACTTCATATCAAGACTGACAGGAGTCGTGCAAGCAGGGCATGTATCAATATGTTTGTGCAGGAAACTATAAAGCTTGAAGGGATGGCCGTTTAAAAGGCGTTGTAGTTCTTGGAATGCCACAGAGTCTGAAATTTTGCAATTATTTTCAAAACTATCAACGCCTTCGACCATGCGGCCTCCACTAGACACGTAGATGATGACATGGTAAGTAGATTGGGGAAACATTATGTGGACAAGGATTTAGTAATTTCTGTGTGTTGACAAATGCTATTGATTGAATGGATAAACAAATTGGAAGAAGAAGTGGTTTCACTATTTATATACCAATTTCACAAAACTTATTTCATGGACAGGGGGGCGCTCTGGAAATAATTTCGTTTGATTGCAAGCTCGGTTTTTTATCGGCTGTTGATTTCATCCGAACTATGACAAGTTTAGACGTCATAACTATTTCGCAAAAAGAACGCACTAAGTATGACAGCATATCAAGGAGATGGGCTGATTCCCTTTCTTTTGAACGCTCCCCTGGTAAGCCTTCTTTGTCTAAAGGAACGTGATCAACACCCTTACAAAAAGTTTTCGTCATACAACTCCACCTGACCTAGAACATCCATGTGTTGATGACCTTTCCATGTCTCACAAAAAAAGACCAGAAAATGTCAATGACCTTTCATTGTCTCATAAAACAAAAAAATGATGAGATGGTTGACTGTGAGAGGATTCCAAACAGTTGGCAAAAAAAAAAAAAAAAAAAACCTTGGCAAAAAAAGGGAGCCAGAAGATCCAACACACAAAACATCTAATATTAATAATGTATTTTTTTAAAGTTGTTGATAGTCATTACTCAAAAGTTGACTGAGATTTTAGCGCCCACGGAGGGCGGAAATTAGCGTTCCTGAAGCGGCGCTCCAGATTATCGAGCTGCTGGTTCGGCGAGAACGCAGGCGCAAACGCAGGCGCATGCTGCTGGGGGCGCTGCGGCGACCTACCACCGCCACCAACGAGCTGGTCCTGGCTGCTCTCCAAAAAGGGGTCGAACTGCGACGACACGCTAAGACG
>JANBUP010000223.1:0-10830 GCA_027579525.1 Coemansia furcata | reverse complement strand
AACACTACAAATCATCTGATGAGAATCCGTACATGTCTGCGCTTGTAAAAGAGGTGACAATGGATGTCTCTGAGTGTACATCCTTGTTGCTCTGTCCAATCACAACAAATAGTCTAAATCATACCAAGTGATTTTAGGACTTGACTCTATTCTTGTGCATTTATCTGTTTTCAATACTTACAGAGTTTATCCTATCATCATATGTCTGTCCACAGGTTTACTAGAGACGACTCTGAATTTATTGCTGCCTGGCTTAACGATGAGCAGCAGCATCGCTATGTCTCACTGGATGACCTGAGAGCCTATGTAGTACACTACTATGGAATTTGGTACCCATCATGCAAGCTTGCAGTGAACATTAATGCAGCCTGGCATTACTGGTTGATGGCCCACTTTAATATAAAATTTGACCCTGACTTGTTCAAGGTTGAGGCCTAGGCTACAGTCAATCAGCAAATCAAGGAGATAGTCACCAACAGAGTTTTTACTTCGAAAGACGAGCACATGCAGCTTTTACAGCAGGAGTATGGCCAACAGGGGATTCTCAACCATCCCATGGTATATTGGAAAGATGAGCTAAGCAAGTTTTATGAGAGCTATCCTTGGATTCCAGTATACGTCAGGGTGGATATGGTGGAAATTGTAGAGGCAGCAGCTAGAGAGGTCGTGGCTAAGGAGGTGGCAGCCAAGGAGGCAGCAGCTAAGGAGACAGTGGCTAAGGCAGCAGTGACTAAGGAGGCAGTGGCTAGGGTGGCAGCTAGGATGGCAGCTAGGATGGCAGCTAGGATGGCAGCAAATACAGAGATGGCTGCTGCGATGAAAGTGTATACTGAAGCTAAGTTGGCTGGGGTGGCAGTTAGGGTGGCAACTAGGGCAGCTGCTAGAGAGGCGAAGAACACACCCGAGGCAATAGCCGAGAGGAAGGCTAGGAAGGATGGGTCACAAGCAAGGTCAGTGATTAAATGTGCTGGCCAGTATGGGGGATATCCAAATACATGAAATTATTAACTTACTATTTAACTTTGGATATTATATCAATACATCATTGTTCATGTTGATTCATGACAGACAATATAGTTATGATGTTTTAAAAAGGTGTAAATAACTACAAAACACTGTGAATAGTATAAGGTTTATGGCCATCACCCAAAGTCCCCTCGGGTTCTGCCTTTTTTGGGTGGTACTATTTTCTTCTATTTAGGCACACATTCTCCATACAAGTGGCAAATGTGTGACTAAATTAAACAAAACAGCTTGACCCAAAAAATATCAGAACCCTGCCAATCTTGAACAAGTGGATAAATTTCTGGATGGACAATAAAATTCTGGATATTTGCACAATCATGACTGACCCTCTATGTAAGGGTGCAGGTGCCTGAACCATCCAAGATGCAAGCAGCTCAGCAATTGGCCAGTCAAGTAGATGACGCATTGGCAGAGGACGCAGTGGAACAGCTCTCATCTGACACACTGGCACCATGGATGCTGTGGCATAGAAAGCTGAAAGCTATTGTTTTGGCCAACTCAACAATAACACGAGACGTTGTAGTAGCGACGATAAACTACAAGGCTGTTTTGCAGTGGTGTATATACCAAAAGAGGTATATGGATAGAATTCACGAGTCAATCAAACAGTCTTGACGTGAAGCAACAGCCTGCCGTACACCAGCAGACCACCATACAGCAGCAACTCACATGGTCAGGGCATATGTATTTAAGAGTCATGCAACACGCTCTCATAGCCGCTGTGCAAGGGCACCACTCAAAAGCTGTCAACTGGCATATGCTGTGGCACAACAAGTATGTCCACGTCGACCTGAGCTGCATATTCAACATGGATGGGATAGAGTACAAGTTCTTTATCGAGGTAAGTTACAAAGGTTGCTAATTGTTGGAAATTAGTTGTAGTTGGCACATATTTACATCGGCTATACTAATTTGCTTACTTGCTTCTATTATAGGATTGTGGAAAGGAGGTAAAGGTAAACTTTGCCTTTACATGCAATGGTGATGGGAGCCAGCACTCAACTCCTTTGATCATCATTGCAAATAATGACATGCAGCACATGTCAGTGGCCATTCTTAGTGATGAGAATGTCGTTGTTTCTGCTGGAACAAGAATGGATGCTCCAAACTTTAATCGGTGGATCTCAATTTTTTCCAATTACCACCATCTTCCAAACCAGCCTCCCAGCGCCATCCTATTGCTTGACAGCTGCTCTCCACATACTGCCGGCGAGAACGAGCCATTTCTCAATACTATCCCCAACACCTGTGTCGAGTTTTGCAAGCCATATATGACACAGTACTTGCAGCCACTTGACTGCAGCATATTTGGAACTCTCAAGCATCAGCTAACTGAGCACCTGTTGTCTTATAAGGCAGAGTATCTGGCAGAGCCCTCCTTTGATATGGCATTTGAAATGGTTCGCGATATCTGGGAGTCTTTGGAGCCAGCTCTAATTGAAGGGGCATTCCGCTCAGCCCTTGGCATTTAATTCAATCATTTTAATATAATATTATCCTACTTTGACAGTGTGTCTGGCTTTTAAAAACATATTCTCGCATCACAGAATCAAAGGGTAACTTTCAAGCAAGCCAAGCTGTTACATAGAAAAACACGACTACACAAATGCTGATATGTGTCACTGCCCCAAACAACAAAACAAGGACCCAGTTAAAAAAAAACAAATGAAACACAGGGATAAAAGTGAAAGGTTTTCTCTTCAGTTGTATATTATTCTATTTAGTAGTAATGTATCTAGACGCTGGTACTTATTCCGCCTCTGAACCACAGACCAACATTTAGTCAGGACTCATTTCAGAACAATATATATTACAGAAGTAAGGATCTCATTCGTTGGAACAACAAAGCAAGGTTCTGCCGAATTTTAGCATCACAAAATATTTATGGCCAGGGGTTGAGCCAGACACATTGAGCATTGCTGACAAGCAAAGTGGCTGTGAGCTGGGCTTGGTGTCACTGCTGTCTATGGCCAAAACAGTGTCACTGCCTCTGCTGACAAGAGCTTCTGACTGTGCTACAGCATCTGGTGTTGAGGGCAGAGGCAGTAGTAGGGCAACTAAGAGACGAAGGGCCTCCCATGCCAGATCAGAGATGCAAGCAACAGAATCCTATCTCACAGATGCATGTGTGCTTGACACGCTGTACTCAGCAGCACTAGAGCTGCCAGTGGCACCCACAAATTGGCGCTTCATGATTCATTCCAACAGCATTATAATGTCTGCATCCAGTGCTTGAGTGGCATGCTCAGGTGAGTCGTGTGTCACAGCAGCCAGGATACGCAATAGTAGAGTGGGCGGGGTGGATATACTGTCAGCCCTGTTGGGGCTAATGGACTCGATAATGCTGGTAAGCAAGCTTGGAGAAACCAACTGCCTCGCCAGCTCTGGCGAAGAATGAAAGGCGTGGATCAGGCAAAGCAGTGCATGGCATGAGTACTTGGCACACTTTTGGTCAGTGTAGAATATGGTATGCTCGAGAACCTGTACAGCCTCTTTGGCCTGAGAGAACTGGTCCTTAGTCACGCCTTGGGCACAGTTGGCAGCACAAGAGAGAGCAGTTCGTTGAGTACCAGTGGCAAAAAAGTCCAGGAACATAAGCCATGTGGACAGGCCTCCAGCCTCGCACACCTTGGCAGGGAACTCCTTGGACATTTGCATCAAGGTTGACAATGCCTGCTCAGCCAAATCAATGTACTCAATCTCCAGGAGCTTGCCACACAAGACCTCAATTGCACCTAGGCGAGCCAAAAGTCCCCCAGCTAGTGGAAGGGCCTCGAGCAGGTTGGACAGGCAATGGCACGCAAGCAGCATAATGTCAACATTGTTCTCAATAAACCCAGTAAGCTTGCCATAGTCACCATCAGCACCCTTTAGAAGGCTGATGAGAGACTGACCAAGCTCGCCAAAGTTTAGGCCAACCAGTGAGTCCTTGGTCGATATTGACAACAACTTGGTTAGCTCTTGCAAGGCAATCAGTTGCTGTGTTTGGTTGTCATACTGCTTAAGCGCGGCGAGCAGAGGGCAGAACTGGTTTGAACTATTCAACCGAGCCAAGCTGCCAATGGTTAGCCCTGCGGAAGCTAGTAGCTCAGCGTGCCAGCTGCCAAGCATATTTTCTAGGGTGCTCATTTCACTGTGCACATCCACTTCATCATCATCACTGTCATCCTCATCACTGGGCTCGTCATCACTGGGTTCATCATCATCACTGTCATCTTCGTCATTGGGTTCATCATCGTCGCTGTCTCCATCAGTGTTGTCATCTTCATCACTGCCTCCGCCACTATTGTCGTGGTTGTCAATATCATTTTCATCTTCACTCTCATCATCATTGTCTTCTTCAGCCACTTCAATATGACTCTCCTCGATATCATCTGTGTCAACACTGTCAACCTCGCATATCTCCATAGGCTTGAAAGAGCTGTCAGCTGCTGCCACTGCCATACTGGAAGCAGTGTCAGTAATATGCTTGTGTGGGCCTAGTGAGGCAATGCAATCATCAGACTGGTAGGGACTATCCAAAGGCAACTCCATGTAATAAAGAAGAATACAACATCTGATATCAATATAGCTCAACGTGGTGCGCAAAACATGGCAAACCTTACAGTGGTGGTGACAATATGCTTACCTTGCTGAGGAACTAGCTTGTACTCTTGCGCCGTCTTCTGACTGTTGTGGCGCTGGTACGTTGGTCATTTGTGGTGCCATATCAAGTATACTCTGAGATGCGGTACAAGCTGTGTGCCACCGTTTGTGAGGTCCCTCTGTTAAAGATGCCATGGTCTGCAAAACAGTCAGTGGCTGAGTCTTTTCGGGCTCCAAGACTGCCTCAGTGTTGGCACTGACTTTGGTTGGTCTGGAGCGCATTGTCCTAGCTGGCAGGGGTACCTCAACTGCATCCACGTGCAGGGATCTTGTGTTTTGAAGATAGAGGGTCAGTCATGATTGTGCAAATATCCAAAATTTTAGCATCTGTCCAGAAAGCTACCCACTTGTTCAGGATTGGCAGGGTTCTGATCTTTTTTGGGTGAGCTGGTTTTGTTTAATTTAGTCACACATTCAACACCTGTGTGGAGAATGTGTGCCTTAATAGAAGAAAACCAGTTCACCCAAAAAAGGCAGAACCCGAGGGGATTTTGGGGGATGGCCAAAAACCTTATACCATACAGAGTGTTTTGTAGTGATTTACACCTTTTTAAAACATCATAACTATATTGTCTATCATGAATCAACATGGATTACGATTTACTGGTATAACATCCATAGTTAGAGAGTAAGTTAATAATTATATGTTTTTGGATGTCCCCCATAGGGCGATGGTGGTAGTGTTCCAGCACCTGTGTGTGGGCCAGTTGGCTCAGTGTGCCGAGATTCCCCTACATGGGCAGATCACCAGGTTGGTGCTGCTTTTGAAGCTGACGAGTCGAGTGAGCATTTGCGTGGCACGCTGAAGTTCAAGAGTGTAAATCAGGGCCCGTTCATTGTGGGGATTTTGAAAAATCCACTATGAACTGTTTATAGCTTTATTGTGGAGGTTCATTGTTTACAGAGCTTATTCCCCACAATGATATCCCCACAACGAAGGGCTTTGATTTGCTAATTTACCAAGGAGGGACCTTTTAGGCGTAGTGTGCACGCACATTTCTCAGCACATTCTTGTCCTTGTTGAGCGCTGCTTTTTTGGCGTTTAGTCAGACGGCATGTTAAATGCATCTAACCCATGCACAGCAACTCTAGCGGCAACCTCTTGTCTAACCCAAGCATTGTGCATAACTATTTTCTATAACATTTGTGTTGTCAATAAACGTCAGTACCCAATACTACGCGCTCAGGTATTCAGAATCACAAGATCCGACTTTAACCCAGTCAATGTTGGGTCACATTGAAGTAGCCGTCGAATCTAGCTGCGACGCTGTTATGCATGTTACAGAGCCACATTATAGAATACAGAATCAGCCTGGTGGTTTACACTTGGCAGAGTTGGACGACACATCTGCACCACTAATTACTGGTGGCATTTGGGGCTGCTGCGGCATGAAACTGCAACACAACACCTGCCTGGTCAGGCCTACACACAACTCGGACAGTACTTGTTGCCATCGCAACATAGATGCTTTGGCATGTCTTTTTGCTTGCGAGGATGGCTGGCTCCTGCTTGTACCAGAGGTAGTCTCGGTTGAGGGTGATGTGGAAGGAACAAGTAAGATGGAAAGTGAGAGTGTGGCGACTGCACCATCTCCCTGAGAGAGCAGCCTAGCGGTACTTTGCCCAAAGTTGGATTGGTTGACAATGGTCTGGTGCCTGAGGCCGAATGACACACTTCCTGGCAACAGGTACAAATGCTGCATGACCAAATACAGGGCAGCTCCAAATGAAAACACTGAGGGCCTTGATTTTGTAGACCAGTGGATATGGCTAGTCGCAGATGTAATATATTTGTACATTGTAATGCTGTGCACCTGGGCAAATGTGTCTGCCGCAGTTGTTGCAACCGAGATGTGCAAATGCGGAACAAATAGGGCCGTGCGTGGAGAGTACAAACAGTGGCAGATAGGAACAACCTCGGACTCGTCAATTAGTGAACGCGGCTAGTCAGCAATGCGGCTCCATGTACTCAATGGCAAAATAAATATTAGGAGCTTGGGATCTATATCGAACAGAAAGTGATGTTAGGTATTTGGCTGAAAAAAGTAATGACAAGCACTGTGCGAGCAATGCCCACATATCTCGGGTAATAAACAATAAGGTGGGATACCAAAAATGCCTGCAGATATCAGCGGCAAATAAACGGAGTGAGTATGCCCGGCTGTGCACGACACTTGTTGGTGAGTGGAGTCATTGCGTCAGGAGCCAAGTTCCCAACGATGGACTGTGGTCCATCAGCACCAAAAATTCAGACTTTAACAGCACAAAACCTGCGAATGTGTTTGAGGCGACACTTTGCAGAATTAAAATACAATACATTTTCTCAGTTGGACATTCTCTCCTTTAAATTTTATATATCTGCAATTGTTATCCTATTTTACACCGCTGTGTAGAGGCAATTTTTAGGTTTCCAATAATGTTTTCCTTGTCACTGTATCTCATCTCTATGAAGAGCTGCTGTTTAAAAAAAAAAATATTGCACATTTGGCGCCGCTAATAGTGTCAATTGGTGTCCTTTCTCCTATCTTGCCTCTTTCTTTTCTTGCGCCCAAGGCAGGCACAATTCCACTAGGTCATGTAACATATATTCATCAATGAATGTATAACTGACATTGTCTTGTAGTTTTGACTCTTGCATTACTTTCAATCACTTTTTATCTCCCGTTGTATACTGTGTCTTCAAAGAGTTCAAAGGAGGGACGTGTTGGCGAATTGGGCGCAGCTAAAATTGACAATCAGAGCGCTGGCCATTATTGTCCTTTTTACAACTAAATCATGATGCGAGTCGTTATGAATGACATTTATTCCTGCAATAGATACAAATCAAGTCGAATTTGTAGTGCCGAATTTATCTTTCCAAATTTCTATATCTTGCTATTGCATGAACCTTGCTTCAACCCAACTACATGTTGCCACATTTTTGTTCAACACCTAATAATTGTACTTTGACAATTTTTATTATTCGTACATGTCGATAATTTAAATGGCAATGCCCCCAAGCCTGAAGAGCGACTGATAGTTCTCTGCATGCAATGCTCCCTCCAGCGACAAGTCAGTCATACACATGCGATATTTATCTTTAACCCGCTTGAGTCTAGAGAATACTGACTCAACAGTAGCAGAGTTTGCAAATACTGTCGCCATACCACCAGCAAAATCGCATAGCATGGGATATCTGCTTGTCAGATGCTGCCACGCTTCGTTGAATGACGAGGCGTCTGTATATCCATCAATGATCATTCGAATAGTCTCCCCATCCTTGTACATGGCAAGCATTTCCGAGAAATTGAGCTCTACCTCGTGAGCAGCTGCATCTCCACGTATGGCCTGAAAACGCTCCAAGAAAGGCTTACATTTTTGAGTGAACTGGCGACCTGACAGCTGACAAAGTCAGTGAGGAAGGGTGGGTGGTATGTGCTCAGCACTTATCTCATTGTTAGAGTTCCATAGCGCACAGACTGTGGATATGCCAGCAATAATGGAGGTAATGAATCGACCTGTCTGTCTAACCAGTGCGTTCTGGCCCTCAGGCAAAAGCTTGTCAAAGTCGCACTGCGTAGTTCTGCCACAGTCAGCTATGAACTCTTTGATGTGTTCAAAAGATATTGAGCACACACCAGAGGGATCAACGATGCCGCCTTCTCCATCAATGCTGCCAACATCGCTGTCACCATAGATGCAGCTGTAATTGCCAATGCATGGAATGTCGCTGTTACCACCAGGAGTCCCAGCAGGAACTGTGGATAGCATGGCTCGAGTGTCATGCCGAAGTCTCTCGATCAACTGGGCAATGATGTCGTCCTGTTGAGTTAGCAGAAGATCAGCCTTTTGCAGCCGGGTTAATGCAATTTCAAACCCACGAATGAAGGTATGCACAATACTGACCAGAGCCCAAAACCATTCGGATAAGTTAACTGCAGTTCTCGCATCCAAACGCAGCTGCTCATCAGTAAATGCAATGATTTGGACCCACCTTTTAATAATCCAATCGCATCTAGTACCAGTTACCAGCCAGTGCGTCAACTTCTCAGGGCAGTTTTTAATAGACTTCAGGACATTTTTGTTCATGCGCAAGTTGTGTGTAAGCCTGTTAAGCTCTACGATAAAGCTGCCGCCATACAGATCGTCGAGTGCATGCCTTGCATGGAGGTCTAGTTGGTGTAGTGGACACCAGACATGATAGACAGTATTTGGCAAAGCTTGCGCAATAAGCTGAGTCACAACACCATTGGAGCATCCAGTCATCGTCGGTTCACCATCAGTACTGATACCAATAAGCTTTTTACGCCATTCGGGACAAAGGACACCAAGCAATCTAGTTAGCAGCTCGATGATATTGGAGGTGGTATGCTGGCCATGCATTGGAATTGCAACAACATGATAATTGTGCAACACTCCTTCAACATGGAGTCGGGCGCGGATGGCGAAATAGTAATGGCCATAGAGTTTTGATCCATCAAATGCTAGCGAAAAAGCCCATATGGATGGGCTGGACAACAGAGACCTAATGATCTCCAGCATGACTGCAACAGCTGTGCAAATGCTATCTGTCACATCGACACCACTCAGGCCACAGAGATCTGATCGTAGGTTATAATCCGAATAACCATTCCACCCATTAGACATTGAACTAAAGGATGTGCCTGATTTGACACCAATTAATGCACCCCCGAAATGGTTATTGTCACTGATATTGACAGTGTATGATGTAGGGGGGTCATTGGAACCATCGGCGACAACTGGCTTAAACATTTGCCTAACCCTAGCCTTTGTAGCGTCACTCGCATTGTCCTCAAGGTATAGCTGTGTGATGACCATGTCGACGATGCTGGGGTGGATGTTAATAATGTGGTTGCCATTGCTATCAATCAAGGTTTCAACAGCAGCAACTGAGCTGGGAGCCTTATCAAAGAATGTCGCCTTGTCCAAGGCAGTCAGTTTATCATAGTCACCATATTTAAGTGGATGCTGGTCGTTCAAGTGGCGCATTATCAAGAATGGGTGCAGTCTATCAGGTTTCCAACATTGAGGGTATTGGGATGGCATCCTGGGATTATGCCGCTTTGCAGGGATTGCAGCAGCAGGCAGCATGGATAAAGGTGACAATGGCACAGCAGCAGGCGGCGTGGATAAAGGTGATGATGGTGCAGCAGCAGGTGGTGTGGATAAAGGCGACGATGGCACAGCAGCAGGTGGCATGGATAAAGGCGACAATGGTGCAGTGGCAGGCAGCATGGATAAAGGCGACAATGGCACAGCAGCAGATTGTGTGGATAGAGTGCTACCACTACCACTTCTAGCCAGCTTGGCTCTCTTGGCTTTCTCAGCTTTCTTGGCTCTCTCGGCTCTCTCCCTCTCAAGCTGCTCTGATGATTTGATCTCCTGGTGAAACGTGATGCAGAAACGACATGCAATACTAGTAACATGTCCACAACTGTCATAAATTTGTGTCAGTCCCAACTTCAGTGCCATCTTGGGAGTAAAGGGCTTAATATGCGAGTCGTCATTTGCAAACAATGGTTGAGTAGCAAGCAATGGCTGACATTCAGACATCAGATGGCTCCTTGCGAGAGAGTGAGCAGTTAACTGGGTTCTCATTGAGATGGTGATAGTAGCGTAGCATATTGATTTAGCATTTAAATATAATTTTGAAAAAAGTGCATTAGAAAGAGAGACTGTGGCCACCAAGAGCACTCCAGGAAACAACAAAGTATGACCAACAGCATTCTTGGGACGTAAATACACTCCCAGGCCATGTTTGCTTAACATTCTTGGACAAAAGATGCAGTAGAAAGGTCTACTGCAGGCCACCAAGGGCGATTAGCCTAAATTTACGTTCATTGTGCCCTGTTGTGCCCTGCCTCCACAATGAAGAGCACAATACTGTGTTTTCCCCTCAATGAATGGGCCCTGGTGTAAATTAACAAATGCACGTAAAATGCACTTGCAATTTACTGTGCTGGGCCTAGAAGGCTATGTTTGCAGAGTGAGTCGGCAAGCAGGCAGACGCTGCAATAGACCTCCTTGGATAGTTTGAATGCAGCTTGACGGCCAAAATAATTGTAAAAAAAGAGAGCTTAGGTTGAGGGTCAGTCATGATTGTGCAAATATCCAAAATTTTAGCATCTGTCCAGAAAGCTACCCACTTGTTCAGGATTG
>JANBUP010000222.1:0-10833 GCA_027579525.1 Coemansia furcata | reverse complement strand
GCTGGAGGCGAAGCGCCTGCTGCTCTGGCCACCCACCACCACAAACCGGCCGCACATCTTCGCCAGCCATCTCTGGCAGATACCGAGGACGATGATGAAGATGGGTCACCAGCACCGTCGCAGCAACCTCACAGCGACGATGATGATGATGAGTCGCAGTCGTCGGGGTCCGAGTCTAGCTGAGAAGGGTTTTCTGGCAGAAACTTCCCTATTCATAAAAAAAACATTTAGTTAAATACACACGAAGCATTTTACACATTGGTTTGGGCCTTTATATCCCAAACACCACTAGTCTAGTTGCTAGGCCGGGTATAAATATCCTGCGTCTCTCCTCCAATAATTCTAATGTCCCCAGACATTAGCCATTTATGCCACTATATAAACTATGTGCTCATACACGGCTCCCCGTCTAGCTAAAACAACCAGCATCTGGCCACAACGCCATCCAAGTACAATAACTACTGCATTTAAAACCGTGCATAGTGATTTATTGCTTATCCTTCTGTGATGTTGGGGGGTGGATGTGGAGGAGACCCCCCAACTTTGGCAGGGAGGAGGGGACGGGAGTAAGTTACAAGCTCGATAATAAAACCATTGCTGATTTGGTTACAGGCGGAAACCCCTCCCACCTTTACTAAAGAACTAGTATAGTTATTTAGAGTCGTCGTAAAATACTAATGAATTGAAACAACACGTCATATGCTGTGGATATTGTCGATCCGTTGGGCCTAGATAGAGTTGTTATCAAGTATACGCCAACACTCGATACTCCGCGGGCACTATTGGCAGCATGGTACTGCGACCTCATTATAGACGAGTCACCTAAGGAAACAATGGACTCGGAAGTCGGTTTTCTGGTGTGGGACGAGGATGAACGGATGGAGCGCAAAGATGTGACGACGCCCGACTACTTGTTTATCGACAGCATTGGTGCAGTGACTTCTGATGCAAAGTAAGGCTTTGCGTAAATGATTTGACGGTATTAACCCATGACTTGAGACGCTCGATTTCTAATTGTGAATGTGTGTTGTATTGTTCTTCCCATTAGTATGCCGGTCCTCTGGTGTTTGTTGAACAACACCTTGGGTCGGGATGTGTGTCAGCTGGTCATTGGCATAGCGAGCGAATAAGCCAAGCATGGCGTCAGAATGGATACAGGGCAACATGTGCAATGTATTCAGCAGTCACAATTTCACATGGACAACTAAATATAATAGTGTATACAAATGCCGCGACTTTGAGTACATGCTGGCATGTGGGGAGTATTCGTAAAATTAAACAGTAATTCACGAACGACAAGGAAAATCATATTGTACAGAATTAAATTTTAAAAACTACAAAAATGTTTAAAAAGGAGACCGAGCGGTTAATCAAGAAGTCGGGAAGGCGATAGAGTATTTGAACTGCGGCATTCCATCTACAAGAGGTAGATTATTGTCGCAAGTCCCGACATCATCAACGAGAGATAGTGGGGCGCGAGAGGATGCAAAAGTAGAAAAGGTGGAGGAGGCCTTGGATGAAGCATTAAATTCGGCTGACATGAGGCCGGGCATATCGCCAGATGGCAGCGAATCGTCATTCTGGTACTCGACGGGCACATCGGCTAGAGTGCAGGGGCGAGAGCTGGGCGTCGAGGAGTACAATGGTAGTGGCAAGCCTGTAGCCATCACCGCCATGGCAGCGTAAGCATCCGGGGAAGCGGGTGATGCTGTAAGCTGGCCATGTGTATGCATGGCTGCTGCTGCGTGCTCCTGCTTGTCACATGCTGTGATATCAACATGTCTTGTTGACCATAGTATTAGCTCTTTAGTATTAATATCCTGTCCCGCCCAGCATCTAGGCAGGGAATCGGGGAGGATTCTCTCTTGTGTTTTGGAAATTTATTTGATTCAACACTCATCTAACACCTGTCGTAGTCATCAGAGATGTGCTCGCTAGCATTATTAAACAAAGTTGCATCCAAAGACTCCATCGAAAGTGACTGTGACTTCAACCTCCTGCGCCTATTGTTCCCAGCGTGTAGTAAGTTGTGGACCTGGTCCTGAAGTTCCTTGATATAGCTTATGCAATTTTCCAAAATCTCGAGTTTTTGTGGGCGCGATTGGTCGCGCAGCCATGAAACAAGGTTCTTGAGTTCGTCAAGAGCATTGTTTGTGCGCTCCCGGTGCCTACGCTCTGTCACCGCATGCGAATTGCAACGTTCCTGGTCATGGTCTTCAGCGCTGCTTGCTCTGGTTGTGAAAGTCGTGACAAGATGTTGGAGTGTGACAATCAAACGAAAGTTGATAAGGTTGGTGATAATATTGTATTGCTTTTCAGGACGTGCATAGCTCGCTCTATTTATGTTTTGTAATTGAGCAGAAGTAGGTATCATCTGTGAGGGGCGTAGTACAAAGAGCAGGAGCGCAATGCCCGGGAAGAGTGGGTGCATAACCCGCCCTTCAGGTGTGCATGTTATCTCCTATGAAGCATCTACTAATGAGCCTTGGATGAGTGAATGATAAGCGATGGGGTGGTGATATATCTGCATGGTTTTTTTATTTTAATTAATTTTTTATTTTGGCGCAACCTTTAAGCGCAGTTTTATTAGAATATCAACGATAGAAAGCACAGTTAGTATCATAGTGTTGGCGGCCATCCAGTGCGTTTGTCGAGTTTTGGAAAAAGAGCTCAACTTGGGCTAGTTGACTTGTCGTGCACTTCCCAGTATCTGTGGGGAGACACAGCGTGTTAAAACCGTATGATACTCCACGCAACTTTGCCTGGCACCACTTCCGCTATGACACGTTTGTCCAGCCTATTGTTTTCCGTAAACTGACTGTTATCCATCTATTTTACCAGTCCAAGGACAAGGGCATGGCGCTTTATTACCCAGACAAGAATGAGAACAAGGTGCTTACTGCGTAAGAGGTACAGGAGAAGATAGCCTTGGGTGCGCTTAACTGTGATCAGCTTTGTTTTCCTGCCCTCAAAGAATTGACCATTGTAGACTGCACACCCGACTGCGACCTTCTATATGCCGATATTCCGTTTCCTAAGTTAAAGACAGTGTTCTCATCTGGATCTATTGACAGCATTAGTCACTGCACTTGACTGAAGTTTACTTGGGTTTGTCGTTTGGGCATTACTATTTTCCCCACCAGTTTGGACAATTCAACTGACATCTACTGCGCCGCTAGCCACTATTTCTCGAACATTTGCATTGGGAGTATATCAAATTTAGCTGTAATAGTTGAGTGGTTTATTCAGGTTCCAGATCAAATGCGGCGAGACAATCTCACCAGACTAGTCTTTCTAAATGTAGACTACATTACAATCTGTAAGGTGATAGGCCAATTGCCAAATCTTCACAAGCTGTGGTGCCGAAAATCACGTGATCACGTGACGCATGCGAGACCAAAAAGACATTAGCTGCAAGTAACCGGCGAAGACGAAAGACATGATAAATGCATATGGCGGCAATATATGCATCCGGCAGACACAAGAACAGCGACGATAAAAATGACAAGTCGCAACAAGAGTATATTTATTATCATATTTAAAGAGCGGAATAGCTGCCTAGTTTATTAGTTTTATCATCAACCAGTACTCTAAACATTCTAACGTTTCATGAGCTGTGTATAAGGACGTTGTCTTTTGATGGCATGGCTATGGATAGTTTCTATACATACTCGTCGCTGTTTATTAGTGAAGATCCTTTGCTAGTTTGGGGCAAGAAACTGGACACAGTGGCAATAAGTAGATTCAGTGAGGACTCCATCCTAATGGTTGGCATTTGCGGCATCCAAGAGCTTATTCTGCATGCAGGTGCACTCAAGTACTTGCATATGCCGATATCGACCAAACGACCAGTGACTGCGTTTATCGATGTGTGTAAGGATTTGATGCCACTGGGTCCAGCGAGTGGTGAGTGAAAAGCAGATCTCCCTGCTTGACACTATCCACACTGCACGGCAGAGTCATGATATGTGAGGACGTTTGCGGATGGTGTTGATATAATGGTTTATTGGTTTATTTATAAGCTGTGGTGAGGTTATAAAAGAGGCAGCGCTATGGCGTTGCTTCTGCTGTTTCCTCACCAAGAAATAAAACACGCAAAAACACTATATTATTTACAACTACAACACACATATATATGGGCTGCCTATGCGTATACTCATTGTCTTGTTCTCTTGTTAATATTTCTACAATACAAACTCAATATCTAACTTGTCGTTTGACTTATTCAGCCACCTGTCTGACGTACTACATCAGCGAACAACACTCAGATTTTGCCTGCATATCGCCTATATCCACAACACTACCGACGACTCTATCAATGATCGAGACCTTCATCTCCTTAGGTATCTCAATAGAGCTTCCATTTACTCCATTAATTAACTCCTCAATAAGACTATTACCATAATTCTCAGTATATTTCTTAAACTCGAGATTGAATTTTTCTGAAGCATTTATCACTAAAACTTGGAGTGCAGGTTCAGTATCTTGATTACCTGTACAGTTAACAGCCAACCTTCCATTGATATGTCTATCTCTGTAACAGTCTTCAAACAACCTGTTATCAATGGCCTCTTCTGTATGCACCTCTGTACCCTTATTAGTGTAAAAGCCAATATATCCTCTACTTTTAAATTTGCCAAGGTAGTCTCTAATTGCATCAACAGTGCCTAGTGTTTGGTCTTCAACCTCAACCTTCTCTACTCTATTATCCTTCAAACGGCAAAAATGAATTCTCGTTGTATAGTCGGTCATTGTATAATACTCGTTAATAATATAAAAACGTATGACAATAGCGGTGGGTGTGTTTGGAACTGTAAAAAATTAGGAAATGCCGTCTCTTTAAATAGCCGTCAGAACAAACAGCAGCCATCCATTATTCCTCTTATTATTGATGCCGGCCACCAACTGTATTCCAAAAATGCAAATGGCAAAAATCTTCAGGTGACTTTGACTTTGTCTCTGCACTCAACCACTGCCTCCCAACAGCAGATTGGGGCAGGCAAGAAATGTGCAAGTCTCTACATTCCTTTTGATTCAAAGAAAGTGCAGCAAAGCCGGTGGAGTGTTGATTTGCTTTGAATAAAGAAAAAATCTGACTGAAGAAAAGGCAATTCACTGCGCTTCTCCAATACAAACAGTATATTGGGGCAAGCAAGGAATGTGCAAGTTTCCCCATTCCTTTTGATTCAAAGAAAGTGCAGCAAAGCCGGTGGAGCATTGATTTGCTTTGAATAAAGAAAAATCTGACTGAAGAAAAGGCAATTCACTGCGTTGTTTCAATTCAAACAACTGATTGGGGCAGGCAAGAAATGCGCAAGTCTCTACCTTCCTTTTGATTCAGAGGGTGTGCATTGTTGTATCTTCTAGGCCAATTGGGTCAGATCACAACTATGCCTTGTATTCGGATACTGGTGGCTTCCTGCAGAGGACTAATCCAACCCTTGTGGCATGCCCTGCTTAACAAAGCATGCATGCTGGTATCCAAGACTGGATCTCCCTCTTCTCCACTAATTACTTTTCCAATACGTTATTTCAAATAATACTTCTTGGACTGGTAATTGGGAGAATTGTCCTGCACTCGTAGCAGGACCACATTAGTAAGTGAACATCAATACACTGTGTTCCACATGCATCAAAGCAAGTGGAGTGCTGAAGTGCTTTGAAGAAAGAAAACAACTGGCTGAGGAAAAGGCAATTCACTGTACTTATCATAATAAACTATGTAAAAGAAAAAGTAAAGAATCTATTCTGACATGTCTCCAAAAGTGCACTTTAAGTAGCAAGAGAAAAGAATGTCTAGATGCATGTATACATACGTACATGTCCAAATATGTGCCCTGCAGTGATTGAGCTTCTAGTCCCGTGATAAAGGCATGACATGCTCTGTTAAGCAGAGCTAGCTACAAAAGATGGGATAATCCTTTGTAGGAAGCAACCTGTATCCGCATACAAGGCATAGTTGTGATCTGGAAGGAAGGAAGGAAGTGTTTTTATTGATGCTGACCGCATCCCGTGTGCAAAAGCTAGTGAAAGTGCGAGCTGCGTCAAAAGGCCTGGAACCAGGAAAAAATTGTGGCAACTGATTATGCGGAATCAAGGAAGGAAAGAGCGCGTAGCTCGGCAAAACCTCCTCAAAACATGTAGTGAGTATAGGCGTGTGCAAAAACAAGTTTTGCGCCCAGCGAAGACAGGAGTAGCACAGACAGCAACACCTAGGCGTCTGGAGAATCCAGTTCGTCTTGGTAGCTGTTTATGAGACGCTGTAGCTGGTCATCTACCACAGGATGTGAGGATGACGGGGGTGTTTCTTGATTTGTGCTCCGCGACCTAGCCCGAGAGCGACGGCGGGAGTGCGACTGGGGGCTCTGCGACGGCAGCGGCGGTTGCTGCTGTTGGCGAGCAGATTGTGCTTGACGGGGAGGGACTGGCCCAGTAGGGCGCTTCTTGCGCCACGTACCTTTGCGGGCCATGTCCTCAATCTCCTCCATAGAAGCGATTGGGAGTCCCATCTCCTCTGCTAGCTGACGAATTTGGCTGACGAGTGTAAACCTCTGACGACTGACCATGGCGGCCAGACGGTTGTTGAGGCGACGACTCGTATGCTTCGCCTGCATTGCTTTACCTCCATCCGACAAACCACGAAGGTCGTCGACTTTGGCGCTTGATGCTGTAACGACGTCAACATGGAGCCTCTCCAGAGCCATTACCACCTGCTCATGCATGGAGGTTGGCGTAGATAGGAGGCTGTATGACGCGTAGAGCGACTCGATGTTTACCACGGCCTCGCGTGGGAGTCCGGCTCTTGCCAGGTCACAGCGACGATTGCTGATGCTGCCGGCTAGACCAGTAGTCACCATCGTGGTAACATCGTCTTGTGGCCAGTACGCGCTAGATATAATCTGGCGGGCCTGGGCTGCTGTTGATGCTGTGGACACTTTCTTCAGAATCGCGCTGTAGGTGAGGCTGCCCAATGGCTGTGCCGACATACACTTAGCCGCCACATCAGCACGGAGCTCCGACCGGTGCTCCTTGTAGCGTTCCAAGAGCGAGCCTTGTTCCGCTACCTGTGCCTTGAGTGAGGCTATGGCGCTGCTCTTCTGCGTAACGGTCTCCGTGAGCTTAGAGACCATATTGGCGTTCGTCTGGGACGATTTCTCGTGTTTCTTGCAAAGCTTCTCTAGATCAGCGATTTTCTGCTCTGCTTCCTGGAGCTTGACCTTTAGGTCCGCGGCCTCCGCTTGCGCTGCGGCGAGAGCCCTCTGGCCCTCCGCGACGACTGGCGCCGTTGGCGGTGGCTGCGTCCGTGTGGTTACAGATGCATCTGATCGCTGAAGAAGGAGACGTAGCGACCTCAATATCTCCTCATTATACGCGTGCTTAGTTGTGATCTGGCCCATTTGGCCTAATAGATACAACATGGGCAACTGAACTATTGTCGCACTTTGAGCAGTACATGATGCACATATACAGGTAGAGTTAGAATGTCCGTGAAACTGGATTTATTCTTAAACTATAATTCTGTTTTAAACATACTGACCATCAGCAGCGATGACCTTAGCACACTGTCCCAACCACTTGTTGACAAGGTTCAAATAGTCTTCATCCTTGATCTTGCTAATCGATTTCTCCCAATCAATTTTCAATTTGGTCAAATTTGATCTTGTCCTCTTTTCCATCCGGCTTTTCAGCAGAGGGAAAAATAGAAGTCGCACGGTGCCAGATCAGGAGAGTATGGAGGTGCCTTGACGAAATGGAACTTGGGTTTATCCAAATCCTTAGGAAGACGATGTGGTGGCGCATTGTCAAAGTGCATCCAAATTCTTGCCGAGTCCTGGATCCCTGTTTGCTGCTTCCAATTTTTGATGACTTTCGGGATGATTTCTCCTCAGAAAATGGACTGAGTCATACACTTTCTTAATAGAGGGTAGTAATTGAGGAGGCGTCCATTTGGTGATAGAGAGAATGTGCATAGGGTCTTCCTATTCCAGTGACTTGGCCTAGTTGATGTTGGTTTAGGCAGACCAGGTACATCAAATGCATATCGGTTGCTATGTTGTGGTGGTGTATGGATGGGTATCCATGTCTCATTACCTGTCATAAGGTTGAAGGTCGTTCGTCCGTCCACATTGGCATACTTGTTGCTGAACCAGTGGGAAAATTCAAGCCGCAATTCGATTTGTTTGGGTGTCAGCACATGGGGTACCAAATGATCCAAATGGCGCTTGAATCCAAGCCGCTCACTTACGACGTAGTACGCCCTGTAAAAGCCACAGTGCCCAATGGTGGCCAACTCATGCCATGTTATCCTAGGGTCCTTGGTTATCGCATCACAAAATAATTCCATCAATGTGTCATCATTGAGCAGCCGAGTTCTGCCTGGTCTGGGGTGATCTTCAAGGTTAAAATCACCTTGCTCAAAGTGGATATACCACTTTCTAATGGTGTTCATACTAACACTCATGTCAAACCCTAGGCCGCGAATATATGTGAAAGCAGCATCATAAGAAAGACCGCGTCCAAAACTGGCCAAGATAAAAACACGGATGTGAGACTGAATTTCTCTCTTGAAATTTGGAGTAAAGTTTGGAGAAAAATCAATTCTTTTAGGAGGCATATTTTACAAACTACAAGTCACATAATCCACCATGCATTTCATTTGACGCCTCATTGATATACAAACAATGCAACACCCACATGGTCTGCACATTGAAGCTAATTGATTGCCACTACATCATGATCAGCGCCAATCTTGCTATCTATCCAAAAAGAGCAAATTTGCTGATATTCCAAACAAGTACATTTAGAAAGATGCCCACTTCTGCAATGTGGTAATCATTTTGTCCACATAAGTACCTTCTCTTTTGTGTTCAGCGCCACAATGAAAAGAAGGGGGTGGCTTGTTGGGGTTCCATACAACGGCAATCGTGCCAAGCCCATCCTGCCTTAATAGGCGCTTGGTATAATTGCCACCAGCTTTCAGGAATGAGGGAAAAATTCCCCGCCGTACACGTTATTCAGACAGTTTCAGAACCAAATTTCATATAAATAGGCAAGCCTGCTCCGTCCATTCCTCTTTGTCACCTCGCCTTCGACATACTCTACTAATTTGGAATGTTTATGGTAAGGTGCAAATTTGGATGATAATTCTGGTAAGCAATGCCCGACCACGCGAACGCAGATACTCAAGCCAAAGTAGAAGTAGGGGCAGCAGGTAGTATGTGCTCAGCTCTGGCAGCCGCCAGCGCAAACATCATCAGGTTCCCCAATTCCTCCTCTGGCTTAGTTGAGCAATACTTTTTGGAATTGTTGTCTAAATTGTCACCTTTCCAGAATCATTTCAAATAAAGCGTAGTATGTCAAATGAGAAGTGCCAAATATGAATGCATAGGATGAGACCACAAGAAATTGTACTGACCTGACGCATTCCCAGAGACAGATATGTTACGGTGTCCTAGAGGCTGTGGCGAAAGAGAAACGCAGGCACACATGGGAATGTGCATGCACAAATCAGCAGCTCAGTCCCCGAAGAAAGCAGAGATTGAGGAGCACCAAGGCAAGTTATCTGCCCAGGTAGCACTAACACATGCGTTTACCCCCATGCCATCTATTCTAGTATCCAAAGCATGGGCCCAGGATGTAAAGGAGGCGACAGAAAAGGATAACCAGCCACACGTGCACAAACAGAGTGAGAGACAGCCGGGTTGTACCACTTTCTCGACAAACATGCAGTACCAGACTGTTGAGCGCACAGAGTACATCTATGACAGATGGAAGGAGCACAATGACCAGCAAATCCAGTGAAGGGGGCAATCGGCAATCAAGCCTAAGAAAAGGTGTCAGATTATGAGGAGGATAAGTACAAACTCAATTACTAATAGTGAATGGTTGTTGCTTTTGTCGATTATTCCAGATGTTGCTAACAATAATTTGTGCTGAGATGGTAGGAGGTTACTGCATTGTCTTCAGGCGATTTTTATAATTCCGTATCCATGTCACTGTATAGCACATTGGCTGAGTGGGTGAAACATTTGGAAGGCGTTACCCTAAGCGCAGGAGCACACAGTAATCGCCAGAGTACAGCCAAGTACTGTCGTTCGATGAAGAGCAAGCTGGGCGAAGATGAGGTACACTGGGACTCATGTAACAAAACACCAAAATATATATTTATGTGGCTATCGGATCTGCTGAGCTCAGTTTACGATAGGCCCTATATCGTATTATTTGACATGCATGATAAACCGCTCAAGGCTATCCGTGGCAAGGCCGGGGAGAAGGAGGCAGCAGATACTTACGCGTCACTGGTGAACAAGATCTTTAAAGACAATAACTATCTCAAGTGCAGGCTGCTTGTTGGTGTTTACAAATTTTCGTTGGTCGATATTAGCTCTGGCGCCAACTGCATGCATTTCCTTCCACTCACAGTGCAGAGATATTGAGAGAAGGTTTTTTTTTAAAATAAAAATGATATTTCCAAAACATAAGAAAATCCTCCCCGATCCCCTGCTTAGATGCTGGGCGGGACAGGATATAAATACTATGAGGGCAATACTATGATCAACAAGACATGTTGATATCACAGCATGTGACACTCAAAGCCTTGAGTTGAGCTATCGCCAGTAGCTCTAACAATATTATTGGCTAGCTTGTAAAGCGAGTGTTGTAGTTTGAACATGTTACCCACTCGTAAATCAAGTTCACAACCTATTTTAAAAAGTCTAAATGTTTTTTTCTAGTGCTCTTTCGCATTATCTGTTTGTCAGAATAAGGCAGAAATCGTTCACAATATAAATAGCTAAATAACGTAGTCGAGCTCGTAGCGGCGATAGACATTGT
>JANBUP010000220.1:0-10871 GCA_027579525.1 Coemansia furcata | reverse complement strand
TTACTCGCAGCCTTTTTACCGTAGTCTTTCTACCGTAGTCTTTGATACTGACAGACCGCGCAACGTCACGCCAGGAGAGATCAAATCATCGCCGTATTTGATTAGTAATTGCGCTCTTTGCAAGTCCTTTGGAATTTTTTTTGTTAGTTGGCCAACCACAGCTCAAAGAGCCAAAGAGAGCAAATTGCAAATTTATGCACAAAGTGTAATTCTACAACCCCCAATCTCTTTTCCGCTCACCTTTAAATTTTTATTTATTTCGAAAGGGTGAATCTTCCCAGCGATACATTTACAATGAGCGACACAGAACTCGCACAGAAGCTAGAAAAGACCAGGCTCGATGAGCAGGCTGCTGATAATGAGGAAGATGCCTTTGATCTGTCGGCGATGAAGAAGAAAAAGAAAAAGTCCAAGAAGATTAACTTTGACGACGACGAGGAAGCCGAGCCAGCGGCGGCTGCTGCCGCGAACGAGGACGAGGACGAGGACGCATTTGCCGAGCTAAAGAAGAAGAAGAAATCAAAGTCCAAGATTGTCTCATTCGACGATGGCGAGGAGGCAGGCGAGGACGCCAAGGAGGACGGCGAGCTGTTTGACATTTCGTCGATGAAGAAGAAGAAGAAGTCGAAGAAGAGCTTGGCTGCGTTCGAGGCCGAGCTCGGAAACGAGGAGGCCGGACCCGAGATCGCGCCTGCCGACCGGGCTGGCGAGCCGTGGCTGGGCACTGACCGCGACTACACGTACGGGGAGCTTTTGGATCGGTTTTTCAAGATCCACCGCGAAAATAACCAGGAAGCGGGAGGCGACGGCGGCAAGTACAGGATTGTGGCGCCGCAAGTGACGCGCGATGGCGCCAAGCGGACGTTGTTTGGAAACATCGAGGATATCTCCAAGCGCATGCATCGCCCGTCTGAGCACGTTATCAAGTTCCTGCTGGCGGAGTTGGGAACAACAGGTAACATTGACATTAGCAAGCGCCTGATCATCAAGGGTATCTTCAAGCCTAAGCAGGTTGAGACTGTGCTGCGCCGTTATATTGTCGAGTACGTGACGTGTAAGTCGTGCAAGTCCGGAGAGACGTCGCTGACCAAGGAGAACTCGATCAACTTTGTCAAGTGCGAGAACTGTGGCTCTACGCGCTCAGTCTCTGCCATCAAGACTGGTTTCCAGGCCGCCACCAAGGACAAGAGACGTGCCGAGCGTGCCGCTGCTGCCCCTTAATTTTTCTATACCTTGTTTCCTTTTCATGTCTACTCTGCCGAGCCTCTGCGGAGAGCGTCTTTGTCAAAGTAAATATACGAAATGGCACTAATCGGAATAGTGCGCTTATGTGCAACTGCCACATATTGGTTCCAACCCTGCGACAATACAAATACAGAGTGGTTGAGTATGTCGTGACTGCATCACAGCCCAGAACATCTGTGTGACTCATCTTTTGGCTATAGTGAGACAGAGGTCGCCCGACCACTTACTACTCTTTTCAGCTCTCCACCAATTATTAACATTCTTCACAACGTCTAATAGAAGTTAAAATTTCCTCTTGGTTGAAACTTCCAAGTACTCATATTGGCACATGCTGTGATATCAACATGTCTTGTTGATCATAGCATTGCCTGTTAGTATTTATATCCTGCCCCACCCAGCATTTAGGTAGGGGATCAGGGAGGATTTTTCTCTTGTGTTTTGAATATCATTTATTTAGAACAACCTTCTAATACTGTACCCCTCTATTGTCCCCAATTCCCGAAGAACATTCTGTGGATCACCACTCCCAGGGACTAGCTGATGGCCAGTGACCTTGAGGTATAGCACGCGCAAAATTGAGAGGGCCATATAGGGGAATTGATCTGTAACCTTGGCAAGGCGTGCAGGTGTTACCTCCATGCCAACACTATCCCGGAAGACACTGACCCTAGGTCGTTTGGCCGGTGGAGCTGTTGCATCGTCATTATCCGACGCAGTGACGGAGGCAGCATGTTGGATTGTAACAGACGGATCGGCCTGATCGGATTAGATCACTCGGATCTAATCAAGGTCGAGCGACGGATGTGGCGACTATGTCGCTATATATGTGCACGACGGCACACAAGATGTTGAGGAGTGACTTTAGTTATTCTAACTCGGAGCTTTTTATTCAATATTCTTAGTAAATAATTTATACCATTTACTATCTAATACAGCGGCTGAGGTTGATGGCTCAACAGGAGCTATGACGGGAGCCACGATAGGAGCTATGAGAGGAGCTATGGAAAGGTTGTGACAGTCACCACATCGCAAGTGTTGACTGCAGAATTGGTAGTGGGAGCTATGCCATGTTCCCACTTGCGATTATCCATTGTCCAAAGATATACACGGAGGATATGCAACAAATGTGTTGGAAAGTAAGTAATGACAATAAAAAGTGCTATTTGATGGGGGAAGATTTGAGCTTGCGAAGAAAATAATGAAGGAATTGCAGAGGGGCGGGCGGATGGACGCTTTATATACCTCTGTCGCAGAGCGCTACCTCAGTAAAAGGAGCATATTACCACTATTCGACAAAGCCGTTCTGAAAAAACCCCACCCACCAATTTCGGGTTGGACGATTGTCCAATTCACAACACTTGCTGTTAAATATTCTTACTGCTCCCGCCCCTATGGGTGTTGGCTTGGCTCAGCTTGGTTTACATGACAATGGTTTGCTACGCGTTTATATTCAAGTGCATGTTTACGTTTACTTTCTATCTTTTCTTTATCCTATTCAATACAATATATTTATACCTAATTCTTGGGTCTTTACGCAACCAAGTCATCCTTGTCATAGCTTGTATATTTACAATTATGCTGCCCAAAAACTCTGTGAGAGTGCACTTAGCCGACAACCCAATGAAGGAATAAACATATCTCTTGTGCCGTAAGTTGCGCCGACTGTTCTGAGGTCTCAGACAGGCGGTGGTTGCTGCACACTCTGCTGGGGTCATTTGTATCGCGATTTCCAACACCTGCCCTGGTTTTTATTTTTTTAGGATGTTGAAGGAATTGATGTTCATATTGGCGGAGTATGTGGTGAACGCACAGCCGAGTATCTCCTGGCGACCTTCATACAATATCTCCTGAAATCTAGACAAAACCTTTGTAAAATATACATATACTTGAGCATCTTCATCATCTCAAGAACAATAGATGCTATGGCCATGAAAGCATCACTCACTATCCCTTTCCGACAACTGGTGTAGCTGTGAGCACAAGAACAAGGGCATAAAAAGAGATATTCCAGACTTGGGTTTACTCTATTCTAGCTAGGACAACTTTGGATTTGCCTACATGAAAGGTTTGAGTTGGGTTGTAAGTGAGCGTTGTCCACTTGGGAAAATATAGAGTATAATGGTGTCGCAGTGGGGGAAACTGTCCACCTGAATAGTTTGAATGGTTGCGCACAGCGTCGTGGCACCAGAGGAAGTGCAGACACGTGCATTGACTTGGCAGTGGTATAATGAACCTCACCTGAGAAAGTATCTCTTTAGTGTAGGACCAACTTGTTGCACTGCATTAAATATTTAAGCCAGCGTCTATTCTGCAAAATTCCAGCAGACTGGGTGTGCACAGGTTATCCATTCCATATTGGAGTGGGTTGGGATATTGTTGCGGCGTGTGACATTGTGATTTTTAGTAGTTCGAAAAGTGCAACTCTGAGATTGTCATTGTGCACAAGGAATAATATAGAAACCATGTTGTTCATTAGTGCCTCCAGGGTCGCGACGCTGCACAGATATTGTTAAAGTTAATTTTTCGAGCCGTATGTGGAGAGCAAACTTTAGTCCTTGATACTGAGATTGGCTTGAGCTTTAACGGGTTCTATATAGTGTCGCCTCAACAGCATGCACAAGATTTATAGAACAGACGCCTAAGCATTCAAATGATGAAATCAACCAAACTGGCCGTCTACTTTATTGGATTTCGGTGGCATTAAGCAACATTGCCAACAACTGTCATAGCAGCCTTCCACCAAGTGTTGAACTGTCAAGGTGACATAAAAACACTTGACAAGCCGATGGTTTTGGCGTAGCAACTACTAGGAAACTATCTGTGTAAATACTTTGAGTGTGCACTCATACTGGTGATGATCCCTGGCAAATGTCAAAGCAGCCTTGTTGTTTGAGTACAGTATATTCGTGTGTAAAGTATGAACTCTAGACAGCAACCAGTAGCAACAATTTATTACTATTATATCGGCAAATATGTCTGTTCATATATGACATATGCAAACTTTGAAGTGTACAAAAAGTGAAGTTTATTAAGAAAAATATTATTGGAATAAAAGTAGACACCACATGGTTTGAACCCTGGCCGAAAGAGTCTAACAATGAGAATCAACAATGACGTTTCCCGAGCTGTTGAAGCGATTTGGGCAGCACCCCACCATCTACAAAGTTGGCCGAAGGCCAACTGAGTGGTGGGTAGGGCCCAAAGGAGCCTGCATCTAGACTTGTTTACTACTTGAAAATTAAATCAAAATTAGAATATTGAATAAATTCCAAGCTCCACCCTCATTGGGGGGCAGCATCTCTCATTCCATCTGGGTCGCATCTTGACGCAGACAAAATGCAGAGGCAAGTGTTCAAGAAATAGAGTGGTGTGAGGTGGGAGGTGATGAGAGGAGCAGTGGTGGGACCCACTACTCAGTTGGCCTTTGGCCAACTTCGTATTCAACCTCGTTGACACTCATAGAACACTAGTTGGCCATCAGGCCAAGCTGAGTGGTGGGAGTTCTACTGACAGCATTTTGGTCAAGGATGGACAATGCCGGGCTGGATCGGGGTGGCTTGTAGTAGAACTTTTTGAAGGTGGAAGCACTCTGTGACCACCCAGCATGACTGTTTATGTCATCCACTGATATGCTGTGTAGGAAAGCTGCTGTTGAGCTGGCCGAGCAGACTGAGTGTGGTTTGTCCATAATACCACAGCATTGGAGCAACTGTTTTATCCAGTTTGCAACAGTATCCCGCACACATGAGTGGTGTGGTTTTGAGGTGGACAGGAAGAACAGCTCCTTGTCAGGGCCATGTCATCTGTAATGCATCATGCCATGATACTCTTGTACCATATGAACTGGGCAGATGAGCAGGTCATCTGTGTAGGCTGGGAGAATGACTGTCTTTGGCTCGTTTGTCTTGCAGTTGTTGATATGTAGTCTGACTGCATCACCAGCCTCAGATATGACAATGTCATCATAGTGGAGGGCTGCTATTTCTGAGTGAGGGCACCACATTGTGCAGATGGACAAAAGTAGGGCTGTCTTGTGAGACAGGTCAAGTGGCATGAGGCTTTCTGTTGGGCCAAGGCCCCTAATCCCTGAAAGGGCATCATTGACAGACCAGGTTGTCTTGGGGAGCTGGAATGGTTGATGGCTCCTCTTTCTGCTATGACGTCTTACTGCCAATACTATATCTCTTATCCACTGATGACTGCTGACATTTGGAGCATCTGGGTGAATATGCAACCATGTAGACACTACTGCTGTGCATATGTTCACTGCTTGTAGTGGGGTCTTCAGCACTGATTGTAAGAAGACAGCCAGTTGTTTGATGTTGTAGGCTATTGGGTCGACTTTGTTACTAACACACCAAGTTGCCCAAGTCTTCCAGAGGCTGTTGTAGTTTGTTATTGTTGAATCTGCTAAGCCCTTGTTTATAGCTGCAATGATGTCATTGGAGCAGCCTTTTGCCTCAAGTGCTTTCCTGATAGCATCCACATGAGAAATGGCCATGGCTGGTGGGCTATTCTGAACTCAATTGGGTTGGCAGTTGCTAGATCCATTATTGTTGGCCACCATGACTGGGTGGGCCACTTGGGCATTACAAGCATCACTGTTGCTCACTCTTGCCAGATCTTGCATAGTGCATGTGGTATCAGATGCCATGGTGGGTGTAGGAACAGCCCCAGTTGGCACCAGGACTGGGCAAATGCATCTGTGGCCTCAGCCTGTGGGTCGAGGTGCCAACTCCAGAATCGGGGGAGGAGATTGTTCACTCGTGAGGCAAATCCGTCTATCATTAGGCATGGTAGCCATTTGCAAAGCCATGCAAATGTGCACAGTGGTATCTGGAACTCGAATGGCAGCACTTTCTTGTGGCTCACTGCATCTGCGCATACATTTAGAATGCCTGGGAGGTATGTCACTGTTACTTGTAGGTTGTACTTGGCTGCTAAGCTGTGGATTCTCAGTGCTGATGCAAGGCAGTCTGTTGATGCAGTGCCACCCTGGCGTGCTATGAAGCGTCGAGTTGTTATGTTGTCAGTCAATATTAGTAGGTGGTGGCCTGGGAACTTTGGTGCAAGGAGTTGAATGGCGTATTCTGCTGTGGCAAGCTCTTTCCTGTTGATATGCCAGTTGCATTCCTTTGCTGACCAAAATCCATGCATTGATAGTTGTGGGCAGATGATGCCCCAGCCTGTGTTTGAGGCATCAGTTTCTATGTGGATAACCAGGCACTGTGGTTCATGTATTGGCATCCTTGGTCCAGACCATAGTGTTGCTATCCACCACAGTAGCTCCTTCTGCACATCAGGTGGTATTGGTGCCAATCACATCCATGCTTGTGGATGTGTGACTGTTTTCACAAGGCAAATTTGCAGGTGCCATAGGTGCAATAATGCTTGGTTGACTGCTGGTGAGAGTGCCATCAGCTTGCCTATGAGTGAGGTGAGTTGGCAGCCTGTTGGCATGTGTGTTGTACAGTGTCGCACATCTCTCAGGATTGTCATCATCTTTGTGTATGGGATCTGGATGGTCATTGATGATGTTTGGAATTTGAAGCTGAGGAACGTCTGCATCTTGTGAGGCATTAGGTCTGACTTTGTCGGGTGGATGATAAACCCCAGCTCGGTCAAATGGGTTATCAGCTCTATCGTCTGCCTCCATAGTTCTGTCAGTTCTGGGCTGACGAGGCAGATATCGTCAAGATAGAATGTCAGTTTCAAGCTGCATTTCCTCAGTGGTGTGACTGCTGCTTGTACAAGCTTGCTGAATGCTTGTGGAGCTGTCACCAGTCCAAATGGCATTGCTTGGAACTGGAAGACTTTGGCACCATACTCGAAGTTTAAGTACTGGCGTGACTCCTGATGTAGTGGGACAGCCAGGTATGCTGAATGGAGGTTGATCTTGGTCATGTAGTAGTTCAGCTGCAGCAGTTCTCAAAGGGTTGGCAGCCCTTCCATCTTGAAGTGGGCCACTTGCAGGTGGTCGTTTAACTCATGGCAGTCAAGCAGTGGTCACACCTTGTCCACCTCCTGTTTGCCAAACAGGCATGAAAGGAACAGGCTTGGTGAGTTGGCAACCTTGGTGATGACTTGTTTGTCTAGCATTGACTGGACTTCAATGTCCAGTGTCTTGCGTTCTACAGCATGGTGGTTTGCTGTTGGCCTGGCAAGCTGTATTGGCTTTGAGCAGAATTGTAGGCACAGGCCCTCCAAGACAGTGCTCAATATCCACAGGTGTGATGAGATCATCTGCCATTTCAGGGCAAAGTGGGTCAGCTGGCCTCCAATGGGTAGGTCAGGGTGGATTGAGAGTGGCAGGATGTCTGGTGAGAATGATGGCTGCTGTGTTGACACGTTTACTGCATATGGTGCACTGGGCAATGCTTTTGGCATTACTGCAGCATTGTGTCTTTTGCAGGTTGGCTGGATTTTTGGCTGGAGTTGTCATTGCTCCTGCCATATCCTGCTCTGCCACGGCCATGGCTGTGGCCATGCCCATTTCCCCTGCCTCTTGAGCTGGAGCTGGGCGTGTAGCTTTTGGCAGCTTGCACGAGTTTGGTGAGGTCACATTGCTGGACGTAGCTGTTGACTTTGCTGCTGATGGAGTCAGAGCTGAGCGATACGACTTTGTTTGGGTCAGGGTCATCGCTGGTGACATACACTGGTAGTTTGCTGGCCTTAATAAGTGCAGCATTGGTGCAGGACTTGATTGTCTGGGCTTGATCGAGTGCTTGAGCAGCAATGCTTTCAGCAATGGTGCAGGCATTGCAGGCAGCACTGGAAGATTCATCTTCAAGACATCCACATATGTGGACTGCGAGTGCTGCAAGCTTCCTGAACTCGAAGCCTTGCTTGAAGCCATCAGATTTGAATCCATTGGCAGCAGCAAGGTGGGTGATGGTGTTGTCACCAGCATGGATCCTAAAGGCTCTGTTGTCAGGCATTGGGTAGTTGCGTGCATTCTGAATACAGGCCTTATTCCCTTGTACGTGGTCAAGAATGTTGTTGCAGGTGCTGGGAGTAATACAGTAGATGTCATACTCGAGCTCATGGTCATGCCCAGAGTCAGACATGGAGCCGGATTCTGACGTGGTCTCCATTTCACTGGATTGTAGGTGCTCATTGGTGCTCATGCAGTTTGTTAAGATAATAAAAGGTAGAATTCCTATATTTATGTCACTAGATGCAAGCTTTAGATGGGATGAGAGATGCCGCCCCCCAATGAGGGCAGAGCTTGGAATTTATTCAATATTCTAATTTTGATTTAATTTTCAAGTAGTAAACAAGTCTAGATGCAGGCCCCTTTGGGCCCTACCCACCACTCAGCTTGGCCTGATGGCCAACTAGTGTTCTACGAGTGTCAACGAGGTTGAATATCTACACTATCAGCCCCTGCCAAGCCTGAATCCCAAAGCAAAAACAGCTGTTTTACGAGCTAGATTTCACACTTTAAGATGCATGTGAAGAACTCGCCATATATCTGCGCCAAATTGAAGAATATCACATGTACATGCCACTAGTGGTAATTATGGGGTAGACGTATCTTTTGTTCACATGCAGTCACATCCATAGACGTCAATAAATGCGCTGGTGAGAACTCATCGACACAATGATAATTTCTGAGCATGTAGCATAGTACCCAAAATTACCTATGCTTCTATGTTGTTCAAGTCTTTACATCATGAAGCTACTACAGATGACAACTCGTCTGCTATAAGGTCAGCAGAAATTCATCTCTGTAAAACCCGCCGCACACACAGAGCATATGATACAGTGGCAATATAAAGGCAAGTACTTTGGTATAACACCCGTTTATACCTGGTCCATATACGCATAAGTGCGCCAATTGATAAGGCCAATATAGGTTTGGCCCGAAATAAAGCTCATACCAAGGTTGCTAGGCACGTTGGGTATTATTAAATTAAGGCTCGTCTTACTCTACTAATTATACACTCTTTCAATTACCTTAGCAGACATGTAGATTGTACCATGGGTACCATTCCAGGTAAATACTAAAACAAATCCATTATTTGACTTTGAACAACATTAATTTACGAAGAAGCTAGATAGCCATTAGCCACTTCTGTCAGGCGCTTCACCAAGACACTGTCAGTCCTACTCATAATAAGTGGCAGATATTCGACCAGAGTTCCAATCTCCATCGCTCTAATACCCAAAAATAGTTGGCTATGACACACATCATCGCGAAGCATCTCCTTGGCTATTGCACTCTTGGGGTCCCAGTTGGCATCCAAGACAACATCCACGTTGGAACCAAAGTCAATATCCTGGCCAGTGTCAATTTTTAGCTTAGAGTGACACCTCGTCACATAAGCCGCGTAGCAATTCATTGCCATATCGAGAATTTCGTTAATTTGGCCACCCTTTATGATGAATAGACACAAATTCCGTAGCCAATGCTTCACCATATTGAATAGCTTGTCAGCTGATTGTTTCTTAACCCCGTTGTCCGTCACCACCCACAACAATCCTAGTACCTGCCCTGTTTCCAGTTTAAACAGAGTAGCAAGAATGGTACCTGATAGCTCATCAACATTTATACAACTTAGCATAACCAAGCGACAGAATAGAAGTGGGCCGGGCACCGCTGATCCGCTTCCTCCTGGCAGTCCATGCTGGTACTTCGACCACGGGTGCATCGTCAAAAACTCTGGACCAACACGTCGTATAATTCTTAAACTGGCTGTCGTGTCCGAAATATCTCCCTCAACTCGAATCAACTGAAACCCCTCAACTACCTTTAATGCCTGGTAAAAACCCCGATGACTACTCCCATCTGGAAGCAGCTCGTGCCCAAATAGCTCCAAATAGCGGGTACAAAGCATGGGCAAGGTAATATAGATGCAGGGGTATGTTGCCTGATGAAGGCGCTTAGATGACACCACCTGGCCAGTGCTATCCAGAAAGCTGCTGATTTTCAGGTGCTTGGATGGCCGGGTCGTAGCCTCACCATCATCCAACACAATGGCTAAGGGCTCTACTGACTGTGTACTTGGTCCAGCGGCCAGAGAACCAGCGGGCAGGGTGGCCAGTAATTCCGCCAGCACATCAGTGGTGCTTGTGATGGCGGCTGGTGTGCAGACTGGCGGAGCTGCCAGCAATTGCGCAAGCATATCGTCGGTGCTAGTGGTGGCAGCTGGTGCGCAGACAGGCGGGGCTGCCAGCAGTTGTGCCAGCATATCGTTGGTCCTTGTAGCAGCGGCTGGTGTGCTGACTGGCGGGGCTGCCAGTAGTTGTGTGAGGAGACCAGCAAAATCTGTACTCTCCATGAAAGGGAATAAATATAATTTCAAAATATAATAATAGTGACTTGATAATGTATAAGTGGAATGTATGAGGGTAGTGAAAGAGATTTGGACATTTGCGAATGGCGGAACTTGAAGCGAGTGAAGGAACTGCAGAAGGGCGGGCGGATGGGTGCTTTATATACTTCTGTCGCAGAGCGCTACCTCAGGAAAAGGGGGGCATGTCACCACCATTCGACAACGCTGTTCTGAAGAAAAAACAACCACACTCCCACTTCGGGTCTTGGTAGATCGGCCGCGATCCGCAGCACTTGCTCTTCACAGTGAGTGTCCGGGGGTGAAGAGCAAGAAAGCTGAGACATGTTG
>JANBUP010000218.1:0-10878 GCA_027579525.1 Coemansia furcata | reverse complement strand
GACACTGACGAGTTTTTCCTCGACTCATTGCCAACAAATATGGCGTCACCGCGATTGGCGGGCGGTGGCGGTGGGCCAACGCAGCAGACGCGCAATCGCACGCTGCACCAGCTCAATGCCTCGCCGCATTTTGCCGGCACCGTGTTTGGCAACGAGCTGCCATCGACGCAGAGATCCGTGTCGCTCAACTCGGCGGCACTGGCGATGCTCAGCAGCAATAGCCACGGCAATGTCGATATGATGCAGACCGACGATGAGGCAATGCTGACTGCCGAGCAATTCAACAGCTGGCTCGAAGGCAATAGCCAGGCGCCAGCCACTGCGCCCATTGTACCGAGCGATCAGCAGCAGTCGGCTACTCCCGCCTCGCTTATGAATCTGCCACTGTCGGCGCATCATCTCCCACACAGCGTGAATGGCGAGATCGTGTCGTCCGAGGGGAGCGGCCAGTCTGTTTCTACGGCATCTGCTATTGTAACTGCATTTGGTCGACAGCAAATATCAGGCGGGGAACCTTCATCCGCTTCTGCTGCCGTGGCGCCACCTGGTATTAGTAGCACGATGTCTGCGTCGCTCTTGCAGTTCGTCACTCAGTCGGCGCCCATGACCGAGTTTGTGCATCCGCCACTGCCACCGCCCCTGCATATCGGCCCGTCATCGTCCGTAGTCGGAGGGCGTCGTAGCGCATCGGCCGAAGACTACAACAATGTGCCGGCGGCGGCGAGCGAAGACCAGGGTGGCAACGAGCGGAACACGAGACGCAAGTCGATCGCGGGCGTGACCAAGCCAGCGGCGGCGAAAAATCCCCGGGCCAAGCGCGACAATGGCGCGGCGGGAAGGCGGAAGTCGCGCACATCGCTTCTCATGTCGCCACGGCAGACACCCTTGGTTCCATCTACTCTGAAAAACGTATCATCGCCCGGGTTCACTCCGCACTCCATGGCATCGCCAGGGCTTGCTCCACTGACACCCGCCACGCTGGCTCCGCGCCGCATAGCGTCATCGCAAATGGCCACGCCCAACATGGGGCCCATGCAGCATAGCGGGTCGGTGACGCCGCAAATGCGACCACGGCCGACGGTGATTGCGGCGACATCGACGACGAACATTGTCGGCCTGGAGGCGGATGTGGTTACGAGGCTGGCGACGAAGAGCAATTACCAGAATATCATGGAGGGAAACTCAGAGTTTCTGGGTCTAAAGTACAAGTCAGAGTTTAAGTCGGGTTTGGAGCGTCGGCGTACGAACCACAAGCAGGCCGAGCAGAAGCGTAGGGACTCGCTGAAAACTTGCTTCCAGGGCCTGAAGAATCGGCTGCCTGATTTGGATCCCAAGCTTGTCAGCAAGATTTACTTGCTTAATCGCGCCAACGCCTTTATCGACTCGCTGACGAGGATGAACGAGTTACTGGTTGCCGCTGCTACCGAGCAAGGCATCGACGTCGCAGCTATTGCGGCCCAGGCCCAGGCTACCGATGCGGAAGCGTGCTACGAAGACGAAGATATGTTTGATGACGAAGACGAGGAAAATAATATGGATATTAGCAAGTAATTACAAATAATACAAACTTTGTCATCTAACTTGTCACTTGGTCCAGTTTGCCTATCGTCGGATGCACACCACCAGGGCACATCAAGGGACACACATCAGCCTTCCGCCCGAAACTGCAACAGCCACACCGAGCACTTTCTGAACTGATAGAGGCATGAGTACCCATGCGTGGAGTGCAGTTGTCTACTCAAGTTCGTGACACCTAAGCTGCTTTAGAATCCGAGCATCTGCAAAGTTACCGGGTGTAGATCATATCGATAACTAGTGCGATTTATTGTGCACTTGCCAAATCGTTCTTCTATAGTACCATGAGCGTTGCATAAATGTCTCTTGCGTGTCATAGGCGCCGACGTTGTTGCGACATGGCAGGGCGGCGCAGATGCACACACTGATACATCCAGAGTTGTGCGCCTTGCTGGAGATACTCCCCAACGAGTAATAATATTTGAATTTTCACTTGTATATTTTCAACTTACAGGTCCAATGGACTAGACTTCAATCAGCACACGTAGGTAATAGTGACTCAACTTGCAACCAGGGACTGCTGACATTAGCGCGCCTGTACACTTTGGAATCTGAAGTAGCTGTGCTGCTGCCAATTGCTAATCCAATGTCCATACGCTCAAGACAGTCACTGATGCAGTTTCTGTAATTCTTCTCTTCGATTTGCCTTAATCCCGCGCGTGTGCGCTCAAGGCAATGTGCCACGTCGTTGCACCTGGTACCTTCGATGAGCTTGAATTCGATAATGACCCCGAATTGTTTGGCCATGTTTGTTGTACTAGCCAAGTGCAACGCCATGTCGCATCGGCCATCTCCAGCAGCGAGTTCGCGATGAATTAGAGTGTCTGTGAGCATGGCGAGATCTGCACAAGGGTGGGACAGAGCGCCAAACATAGCTGCAGCCTTGACAGAGTTTGCTGCGTGATTTGCAAAGTCCTTCTCTCTATAGTTCGCGTGGCCGACCAATGCACTGTGCGACTGAACTATCAGATCACCCAGGGGCTTTGGGTTATTCCGCCAGAGCTCGGTTAACAGCTTACCCTTCTCCAACTCGCGAGTTGTATCGGACAACTTTTCTCCAAGAACAAGCTCTGCCAGCATGTTGCGCCACACAAGAACAAGCTCCTCATTCGGAATACAGACAGTTCGAGCAGTGCGGCGAGTCAGATAGCCGGCTTGGAGGCATATGCTGAGAAAGGCAGCGTCAGAAAACTGGTCGCCCTCAAGGTATGAGGCCACTAGTTTAGCGTCGCCAAGCTTAATCGATGCTCGCGGGGTATCCGACGGCGCCAGCTGCTCCTCAACGGGTAGATATTTATGCTCTTCGTACTCGCGGATCAACGTCTGTAAGAGGCGGGTGGCTTCGGTGCAGTACTTCTTGCACTGGTCCATTATGAGCTTCGTGGTACCAGTTCGAACCCAAAATCTCTCCGCACTGGACTTGATGGCGCTAGTGACAGACTCTTGGTCTAGTTCTGACCGCACCCGGAGGTTCTCGCATAGCTTTTTCAGATATGAGCAGACGGACCAGGGGTTATACTTTCCGCAGAATCGGCCAATGTAGTACCCGTTGTAAAACTCCCGTATTGTGGCCATGGCGACATCGTAGTACTCGGCGAATTGGGCGTACTGCTCCTCTGTGCACTTTATGAGCATCAGTCTAACCTCTGCTGCGTTGAACAAAAAAGCGTCAGAAAGCGCATCAATGCCGACCCGTGAATGGCGCACTTGTGAGGTCTGGAGCGAGGTGGTAATGTCTGTCGTCGATGTCGGGATAAGGAATATATCCATGATATTGTTTGGCCCAGAGCCGACCTTGAGCAACGACATTTCGAAAACGCCAGTCATTAATCCTTTGAGCTTGTCACGGTTTCCCTAAATACAAAGCAAAGCAACAACAGAGTAAATATTGGCTTTACCAACTTAATCCCTCACCTGTGGTGTAGAGATTTTGATGAGTACATACCTTGAACATATCCTGGAACAGCGTTTCGAGAATAGTTGATGAATCATCTCTGTCGACTTCATCCCAATTACCCTCGAGTAGCGTTAGAAACGGAATATCATACTCGTCGACAAGCAGGATATATCCCCCGAACTGCCGACGAACGAACCTCGATAGTGCACTAAATAGATCGCATGGTAGCTCGCTACGCTGTGCGAAATCATCATTAGGCAAGCCACGAAGCTGTTTAACCGTCTCCAAGAACCCGCGCAAATCCATTTCGGCGTCTATCGCTTCGGGACAGACCGTCAGTTTCGAGTGCTTGAGCTCGTCCAAATGGTGTTGCACCGAACGAGCAATGGCCTTGCACAAACGCTTGACCAAGCCCCCAGATGACCTACGTTTGCACGACTCGAACGAAATAAAAACGACTGGGTGTTTCATAAAATGCTCGTCGAAAAACTCGGGATGCAGCTTTTTCAAAAGTGACTCGTTGAAAAACGACTCGCGTTTCGCACGGCTGAGCGCGATGGCACTGTTGGAGTCATCGTCGTCTGGCAGTATACCCAAGCAATCGAGCTCGGGCAAAGGGCTAAAGAATAGCTGAAGCAGTTGCAAGTTAAAGGTCTTTCCAGACCGGCGTGGGAGACAAATCCGAGAAGTATCGTCCACCACGTCCCAGAACCCTTTGCAAATAAGGGTCTTGTCGACGCAGATCCGGTCGCTGCCGCAACTAGCTGCAAACTGTGAACCTAGACTCACCTGTGTTCCTGATACACGAGTGGGGGAATCGCTAAGGCGTAGATTAGCCATACTTGGATCTCCTTGGCCAACCGGGGTAAGTGGTAGATCGACTGCACTAGCTTCGGGCTCGGTAACAACGGCGTCAGCGTCAGAAATGAGAGGGGGTGGGATAACAGGGCGCGTTGGTCGACTACTAGTAGGCGTGTTTTCCGTATCGCGTACCCTTTCCACTTGCCCGAGGTTAAGTTCTATGACGGGCTGGATAGTCTGAGGCGTACTGGTGGAGTTTGTACCGCGTTGGCGACGACGTTGAGGCGTGATTAGGCCAATTTCGTCCTCTGGAGGTGAATTTAAAAGTCTATGTTATGAGACCGCTTTTTTTAGTATAAGCAGTTGAGCGATCTCTGAAAGTTTGAAACGCAGCAAATTGGCTAGAATGTGTGCTGTTTTTGTCTGGCGAGACTTACCTTTTGCGGCCTTTGTTGGAGGACATTTCGCAAGCGTATGAGAATTTGAGGAGTGAAAGGATGCAGAAGGTGGTTGAATTGAGAATGGAATACAGAATGAGAATTTAATTATTAATACAATAAAACGATAAAGAGAAAACCTCAGTGGGGGAGGGCAATCCATTTCTTACGCAGCGTGGCCATTCCGCAGCAAGCCAATGGTCGGGCGATGAGCCAGACCGATTTCTTGTGTGGTATTGACTCAGGTGGGGGTCAGTCGGAAGGCTCTGATCCGATCATTCAAGTGCTAGTGGGCACCCAGCGCAGCGTGGAGTGATTACGAAGAACCTTTCTGAGCGTGTGTATTATAGAACAAGAACTTTTCAACAGGGAGTAAATGACAAAGGTATCCAGATAGGCAGTTGCGGCTTGGTGAAAACTTTTCCTATTGCTCGCCCACCCCCCGTGAGCTGCAAATCAATGAGAACGCCGTTGGCGCACATTACATGAGCTGCTTCCACTCATCACATGTTCGGTCTGCGCAGGCGGACCCAATGAGGGGGGGGGTGCCCTGCCTTCTGTAACAAATTGAAAATGTAGAAAGTTACCCTCTTTTTTTCTCTAAATCTAGAAAATATTTTTTTATTCTGTGTACATTTTTATTTATTCTTTTTTCATTTATATTAGAAAAAAGATGCCTGACATTCCCGACGAGAAGCCAGCACGCGGTCGTGGAACTGGATTACCGCGCGGCCGCGGGCGTGGACGCGGCGCATCAGCAGCAGCGCCAGCGGCTGGCGCGCTTCCCAGTGAGCGGTTGAGTTCAATTCGCAATGACCCCTCAACAGCCACCCCAGGGCCAAGTGCACCCAAGACGCGGTTTGCGCCTACCATTCCCGTCCGCCGCAACAAAAAGGAGCCCTCGGCGCTCCTTGCAGATAAGAAGCCTGAGGTGAGGCGCGAGTTCAATTCAAAATTCGAGCGCGGAAGAGGCCGTGGCAGCGCACGCGGAGGACGCGGCCAACACGACCTCGTACAAACGGTCGCCGGTCCCTTTGCTCAGGGTCCCGCGTCGCTGGGCAATAGCTCGGCACGGCGCACGATGGGCAGTGTTTTCATCGGCGGCGGCAGCAGCAGCGCTGGCGGCATTAGCAGTGGCGGCGGAGGCCTTATTGGCAGTGCTGGAAAGATTATGAAACAGGGCGCTAGTCTCCCTGGAATCACCAGCGGCAGCGGCAGCGTGGGTAACGATGCCAAGATGGATGTGAGCGCCTATGGCGATATCTCGAGCGGAGATCGCCAACCCTTTGTGCTGGTTACTGACCACAACGAGACATCGGTGGCCGATGAGCTTGCCGTCCAGACGGAGGAGATGGCCATTGCGGCAGCCGAGTCCATGAACAGACTCAGTTTGGACACATCGATGGGTGAGCTCTTCACGCGACCCGCCACCACGGCGGAGGAGGACTACGACGACGAGCGGTTGGTGGTCTTCCAGTTCCCCGGCATACCCGAGTTTGAGCTCAGCGAAGCGACCATCGAGGCCCGGAAGCAGAAATCCGCAATGCAAAGGGACGTAAAGCCCAATATCTCCGAGCTCGACGCCGCACAGGAGCTGGTGGCGATGGCGGCCGACATAAAACCCGATTTGACAGCGCTCACTATTGAAGACGACAAGGAAGAGGAGGCGGCGACGGAAAGCAACGCTGAGGAGGACAGTGCTGTTGAGGGCCGTATTGGAACGCTGGTCGTGCTTAAATCGGGGGCCGTCAAGATGAAAATCGGCGATATCTTGCTGGATATTTCGCGCGGCGCTGACTGCGAGTTCTTCCGCGGCCTACTGGCACTGGATGGGGGCGAGCAGGGGGAGAACAACCATTCGGCGTTTTTACTGGGCAATGTCGATGCAGTGGCAATGTGCACGCCAGATCTTGAGAGCATATTGTGAAGTATAAATAAATACATGTGGCATGTGTTCGTTTGCTGTTCCTATTTTAGATAGAGCTAATTAAAGCTTTTTTCGGCCATTGTTCCTGATATCGATTGTGTGTATTTTTTTGGATGTGGGGTACAATATCGAATGGTGATCAGAGGAGACTGGGACTTGATCCATTGGGAAAAAAAATTGGGAGGGATCTGCATGGTCTATTTTTGTCTTTCGGGGGTGACGATGGGCTGCTGTGCGAAGGTGATGCACCAGATGGATGTGAAAGAGGGGAGAGTACAGAGGCAACTGGTGATTTTCACTTTTCTCTTGTGTTTTCATTCTTTTTTTTTCACTTTCTATATCTCTCAATCTTTTTTAGGCTTTTCAACACAAAGTGGAAACATAAAAAAGAGGTAAGCATAAAAAAAGTAAACAATCCACAACAAACAAACAATCTAGTTTACTAAAGTGTTTCATTTAGTGTGGGGGTGTGTGAGATAAACAATAAAACAAAAAGATGAGCGCAAACCGCAAGTCTCAGTACCTACAACTAGACTCGGCAGCGGGCAGTAGCATGAACAACACCAGCCCGATATCGCCAGACGCAGCGTTTGGACGGGGAGTTGGGTTCGAGGACCCCTACAATGTAGCCAACGCCACAGCAGCCGGGGCACAGCCGCCGCAGCCCACGCTGGCAGCGACGGTTCTCGGTGCGTTCAAGGAAACAAAGACACCGGCACCGGCGCAAGCCGTCGCAACGGGAGGAGGCACGGGCGGCGATGGCAACGTCGAAAAGGGCAACCACGAGCACATCGAAGACCTGGAGACGACAAAGACGCGGCGCGCATGGGTGGGGTTTACCTGGGCGGTGACGTTCTGGCTGCCGTCGCCGTTGCTGGCGCTGGTGGGGCGCATGAAGCGGCCGGATGTGCGTATGGCGTGGCGCGAGAAGGTGGCCATCTGCGTTATCATCGTCTTTTTGTGGGCCCTCCTTTTGTTCATCATCATCGGTCTTGGCCTCATCCTCTGTCCGCGCCAGTTCGTGTGGACGATGGACGATGTAGCAAACATCAATAGCGCCTCCAAATCGTATATGGCGCTGCGTGGCAACGTCTACGATATCACCGACTTTATCAAACAGAACGGTCATGGCGACACCTACTTCCCCGCGCGTACCGACCAGCTGGCGCTCTACGCGGGGTTGGACGTCAACGCGTCGTTTCCCATCACGGCCCGCGCCGCGTGCCCGCAGCTAGTGACGGCTAAGGCTGACCCGTTCTACCAGATAACGTTCCCTGTGACGGGGGCTTCGTCCAACATTGACCAATCGACGGCGTTCCTTTTTAAGCACTCGGCGCAGACGGACCCACAGTCGAAGGAGCTGAGCGACCAGCGCTTCTACTTTAACACGTTTGTACCCTATATGAAAAAGTTCAAGAAGGGCGGCGTCGTGTGGAAGTACGATTGGATCAACAGCATGTACAAGGACCAGTCCCAGGCCTGGCGCGTCATCGGCACAGAGGTATTCAACATGCAGCCCTACATCGACGCTATCAGCTATGCCGGCAACACGAACAAGAAGTATAATATCCTCGATAGCCGCTTCCTCTCCATCCTTCAGCAGAGCGGCTACGGCTCGGCCGACATCACCAGCGACTGGAACGGCCTCCAGTGGGACCAGGCGACGCGCGACACCAACTACGATTGTATCAAGAGCCTGTTCTACGTTGGCACGGTCGACACGCGTTCGAGCGTGCGGTGCCTGTTTACGAACTACATGCTGGTGGCGTTTGCCTGCGTGCTGATGTTGGTGGTTATGGTGAAATTCATGACAGCTTTGCAGTTTTCCAAGCGGCCTATTCCCACGCCGCCCGAGAAGTTCGTTGTCTGCCAGGTGCCCTGCTATACAGAGGACGAAGACAGTATCCGCAAGACGCTGGATTCCTTGGGTGCGCTCGAGTATCAGGACAAGCACAAACTGCTGTTTGTTATTTGCGACGGCAATATTGTCGGCTCGGGCAACGACCGCTCAACGCCGCGCATCGTTTTGGATATCCTCGGCGTCGACCCCGAATACGACCCGCCGGCACGCGACTACTTGGCTATCGCTGAGGGATCTCGGCGCCACAATATTGGCAAGGTGTATTCGGGCCTATACGAGGTGGAGGGCCATGTGGTGCCGTTCATGGTGGTGGCGAAGGTGGGCACGCCCGAGGAGTCGAATAGGTCGGGTAATCGCGGTAAGCGCGACTCGCAGATTCTGCTCATGTCGTTCTTCAACAAGGTGCACTTCAACCTGCCGATGACGCCCCTGGAGCTGGAGATCTACCACCAGATGCGCCACATCATTGGCGTGCCGCCACGCAACTACGAGTATCTCCTGCAGGTCGACGCCGATACTGAGGTCATGCCCGATTCGCTGTCGCGCCTTGTTGCGGCGTGTACGGGCGACCGCCGCATTGCGGGTATTTGTGGCGAGACGATGCTGGGTAACGAGAGCCAGAGCTGGACGACGATGATGCAGGTGTACGAGTACTTTATCTCGCACCACATGGCCAAAGCCTTCGAGTCGCTGTTCGGATCCGTTACTTGCCTGCCCGGCTGCTTCTGCATGTACCGCTTGCGCACTGTGGATGGGAAACCTTTGCTGCTGGCAAAGCCCGTGCTGGAGGCGTATTCGGAGCTGCACGTGGACACATTGCACAAGAAGAATCTTTTGTCTCTGGGCGAGGATCGCTATTTGACAACTCTGATGATGAAGCATTTCCCGCAGTACAAGCTCAAGTTTATTCAAGACGCCAAGTGCAAGACCATCGCGCCCGAGAAATGGTCCGTCCTCATGTCGCAGCGCCGCCGCTGGATCAACTCCACGGTGCACAATCTGGCGGAGCTTTTGTTCTTGCCCAATATGTGCGGGTTCTGCTTCTTCTCGATGCGCTTCGTCGTGTTCCTCGATCTCTTTGGTACGGTGACGATGCCCACGACGCTGATATACTTTGGGTACCTGATCTATATTGCTGTGACGAAGATTGCTGATGTCGGTTATATCTCGCTTATCCTCATTGGTGCTATTTACGGGTTGCAAGCATTAATCTTCTTGTTGCGGCGCGAGTGGCAGCACATCGGCTGGATGCTCATCTACCTTTTGGCGTACCCGCTATGGTCCTTCGTTCTGCCGATTTATTCGTTCTGGCACATGGACGATTTCTCCTGGGGCAACACGCGCGTAGTAGTGGGCGACGGCAAGCGCAAGATCATCGTCTCCGACGACAAGCCCTTCGACCCCGCGTCCATTCCGCAGAGGCGCTGGATGGAGTACGAGAAAGAATTGGCCGTCGCAGGCGTCCTTAACGCCCCGCCGCCCAACATGAACCCCAACGCAGGGTCGACCAAGGAAGACGACCGCATGTCTTTGTACAGCAGCCATTCGGGTGCGCACATGAGCCGCGTTGGCAGCGCCATGGCGTTCAACCAGCAGCAGCAGCAGCAGATGATGATGATGCCTTCGAGCACGCAGAGCATCTACGGCATGCCCCCGCCAATGACGCCGGCGTCGGTGTACGACCCGCGCCTCTCGGTGGCCATGTCCAACCCGCAGGCTTTGGCGCTGCAGCAGCAGCAGCACGCGCTGGCGGCCATGACGCCCACCATGGGCAACTTCAGCATGTACGATGCTATGCCTTCGCCGGGGCTGCCCCACGCTGCATCGATGCGCATGTCGACGGTGTCCAACGACCCGCGCCTCTCCACGGCCATGTACGTCCAACAGCAGCAGCAGCAGCAGCAGGGCGGGTACTTCAACGGCGTGTCTGAGGGGTGGATGCCGCCCACCATGTCGGTGTACAGCAACTCGCCGGGTGGTGGCGGTGATGCGATGCGGCAGAATGGGTTTATTCCGTCGATGTACAGCACTAACAACCAGGACGTTGCTGCCATGAGCAGCGGCCAGTCGTCGCCTGCTGGCGTGGTGCCCATTATGCCGACGGATGGGGAGATCGTCGAGGCTATTAGCCGTATTCTGTTTAATGCGGATCTGACGACGATGACAAAGAAGGTCATTCGCCAGCAGCTCACGGCCCAGTTTGGCGTCGATCTGACGCCCAAGAAGGACCTTATTAGTCGCGTCGTAGATGAAATGCTTATTGGCAGCAACAATGCCTAAATATTATTCATTTAATACAAATTCCTTACTCTCGCCGTACTCGCTTCCCCCTTAACTCAGCAGTGTCTTCAGATGAGCTGTAGCCCGGCAGTCCCTCGGA
>JANBUP010000217.1:0-10886 GCA_027579525.1 Coemansia furcata | reverse complement strand
GTACTAATCTAAAGCGGACGTTGGTCGGAGCTCCCCAAGGCTGACAAAACACTACATGCCCTCCACACACATTAGGACTTCGCACTCCGCCCTTATCCTTGATTTCCGAACTCCGCCTTTGCAGCTTTCTAATTATTTTTACGTTGGCTAATCTTGTCGCCAGAAAGTGTTAGCACAAACAAGCCACCTTACTTATCGCCGCTGCCAAAAAAAAACTATAGCTACTGCTTCTTTAAACTGCCATCGCTTGCAGTAAATTACTAATTCTCGAGGTGAACACGTGCCTCTCGCCTTCCTCTCGATCTAGCATTTCTTGATCATATCAAGCAAGGCGTTTACCGTTGGGCGTCTAACTTTTTCATTCCTAGTTTGTTATTTAAAATATATTTACACTCATTTCTCGTTTTATAAACATGGCTAAATGTGAACATCAGAAGGCTAAAGTGTAGGACCAAAGCGTTGGATAAGCGGCGCAAGGACATAACGTCGCCAGAAGACATACAATAGTGGCAGCAACAGTGGGACCAATTAATGGTCGAAAAGAAAGCGAGCCAGCAGCAGCTCCATGAAGAAGGGTTGAGGCCCCAACAAAGGGAGAAGGAGAAGGAGAAGAGGAAGGCTATAGAGACCATCTGGCGGCAACGGGAGCGCAAACAGGAGCGAATGCTACTACAGTTAAAACCGGCGATGGTGGAGCGCAAGCGCCAGATACGAGAACTTGCATTATCGCGCAACGATACGACTGTTTTGTGCCCAAACTATGCTCTGCAATTGGTCCTTCGCTACTTGTTGCCAGATCTCGGGCAGACCCGTACGGCAAACGAGCTAATATCTCATTTGCGCTGCATTCAAGTAGTCTCCGCCGCTAACCAAAAGTGGTGTGCAGCTGCGTTGCCGCAGTTCTACTTTATCGCATATGTGGTTATTGGCGGCATACCAGATCCAGCGGATGTGGATGACAGCGACGTTGAGTACAGTGCGAGTGAAGACGACTATAACAGCACGAGCATAGATGACAGCGTGAGTGTCGAAGCCAATGGTCAAAACAAGGACGAAGATGACAATGCTGACGTTGAAAAGTCGCTCAGCACGGTGAGACTTTTTAGGCGTGGCGTCGACATAAAGCTATACACCAACATTGGCTTTCTTCACGCGGCAGGTCCGGATAATTATTCCGTATACGAGCGCTACGGATAATTACATCGCTACCAGATTAAGCAATGTCCTAACGACTGCATGCTCAGAGCTTCAGCACCTGTCGCTGGCTGTGACTATCAGCAAGGACTTGCGACAATACTTTATGACGCCCCTGCTCGCAAACAGCTTCGTCTCGTTGACTTTGGAGGGCGAGTATGAACAGCTCTATTTGGAGCATCTGCTGCATATCTTCCCCAACCTATGCAAACTCAGTGTCTGCGCTATATTCAGCGATCCAATCTTCTCTGTGTCCGAGCTTGCCGTCAAATATTATTGTGCCAAAGCCACTCAATATTTGACTTCTCTCAATCTCTCACTGCCCATTTTCAATGTATATTGAAAGCATTACTTTACTGGATTCGATGGCTTGGATTGTATTCCAGAATTGACTCAGAAGATGAAAGGCCGGCAATAAAGAACATGTGGCGCCAGCTGCTTCTGACTCCAACAATGATCGCTAGGGCGTCAGTTGGCGCCAGTTGTGGAAATGGAAAACCCAAATAGATAAATGGTTTTCCGGTATAGTCATTGGTTTAATTCAAAATTAGGCATATTTACTGAAAAGCCAGTTGAGTGTTGTAGCCGGAGATAAGTTGTACCCACTACTCTGTTAGCCTATCGACCAACCAATGCATTAATCTACAATTGTACTCGCGAGCTGCAATGACCACGTCTTCTGCATTGCCGACAAGAATGTATTTGCAACCTTCATTGATTACCGGGGTATTTGGGTTTATATCCCCAATCCATTCAAACCTGTTGTCATACTGAGCACGAACAAGATTATTAATATAGTCAATCTCACGATAGTGACCTGTAATGATTTCCTCAGCTAGCAAATCGTGCAAATTAATGATGTCTCTATAATGAAATGATCGAACAACACTCCGTAAACCAATCGGCCCCACGTATTCTATGATAATCATGTTTGGATCTTGCAAATCATCACCCGTAAGACGTTGCATTGTGGCGATGGACTAATCAATGGTGAAGTAGAGAGAAATCAGAAAGGTACTTTTTCCGAACCGATTAAAAACAATGCCAGAGCAGGATGGGTTTATATACTTGTCAGGAAATGGTAAAAATGAGCCGCAGTCAGATTACTCCCCAAACGTGACGCGATCTTCCTCCCAGACAGCGTAAGACCAGGATAATAGGTGCGCTCAAAAATAAAGGTTTGACTATGTGTTAATGATCAACGTTAATTTCTCTCTACGTGTACCGCATAATCACAAAAATGGAGCATAGCATAATGTATTCGGTAAAAAAAATATTTGCTAACATGAGCAATGACTGATTTCAGATTCAGAATCCGCGACAATCATATATGGCTTGCCAATCCCTATGCACGGAAATCCCGGCAATCCTTCATACATTGTTCAAATTTGTGCCTTTAGCTTTTCTATCAACATGCGCTATAACAATTAGCAACACATATATTAGATGTAATGTAAAAAGATGACGATAGAACCTACATTGACAAGAAGTATAATGAATCGATTATAATTGATCAATTGCCATATTTAGTAACCAAAAAGGTCGAACTGCGAAGTTCGTATTCAAACCAAACGGGCGTAGATATGGTTTCGGATAGCAGACATCATCCAAGCTGCAATTATCCTTGAGCAGTTTAAAATATTACTAGTATACTCCTGCTTCATGAGACACATTCAATCCAGGAACATATTTTGCTTGGTGATGGATATCCACAAATTCGTATACATCAGAACTACTATTGTTGTGCGCGTCAATGATGTCACAAATATCTTTAACAGTCAAGCCGACACTCAACAACTTTTTAACAGGACCACTGTTGGGATCAAACCTGGGGCCGGCAAAGAGCAAGACAAAGCTATTTTTAGTGTTTTCAGAAAAACTATTGGAGGTGATTCCTGACTGCCACTCTGTGTTACCGTAGTAACAATAGTGGGGGCTCAAGGAATTTAATTCTTCATGGTATAATTTTTTAATTGCTTTTACAGCATCTAAAGGGCTGCTGACTAATTCTGTGTTTGCTATATCATATAACCCCAGGTATGTGATAGTTCTGTTAATAGCATTACCATCTTCATTTTTTCTAACCGTAAAGACTCTTATAACATAGGATTCAGGATCAGTCATGGCTAGTAGTTTTAAATGGTATGCAAGTGGTACAAGCTATAAAAGTTGGGTGCAAATATGTGAGGTTGGGGATAGCCGGTAATAGTGAATTACTCACTTCCTCCGGAAGGAGGGATTCTTAAATAGGGCGAGCAAGACATGATGTAGAGTGTAAAGCTCTTCTCTTTTACTCTCCTTGGCAAGAGACTGGGTGATGACGATGGACTTGCCAACGAAATGCATCTGATGTTGGACATTTACCTTTACCTTCCTTTGAAACTATTTTTGTTTAGCCCCCAACAGCATATTTCCTATGACGTATGCTAGAACAGCACTGCCCTGGTTTGCCTTGTTAAAAACATATTTCTTTGACAGTGGCTTTGGGGATACGTCATGCCCCCATTTTTGCGGGTTAGTAAAGAGGCACTTAGTGTCAAGTCCTCCTATTTTTCCCTTTGAATCCAGTAAGAAATATTTTCCAGCTTATGATGTCATTATTGTGAAGACTTGGACAAGAGAACAGCGCTGTCCACCTCTTTGTTCTTACCTGTCCAATAATGCCAGCAGCAATTATTTTTTTACACGTTTTTACTATATCTTAATTATCCCTGTGAAAGAAACTACATACGCAAAACAGTCGTTTAAATTCCCAAAAGCAAGATAAATAGGACATTTTTATTATTAGCCGCATGTATATCAACTCATTAGGATATGTGGGATTTTCTCGCAGGCTCTATGTGGTGAACCCTTGACAATGACCATGTTGGTCGTTCCAATGCATCTACTTATATAATTGCTTAATGTGTATTTCTCTTGTTATAAAAAATACATTCAATTCTCCTGCTGTTCTGCCAAACCCTTCTGACTACTATATTCTGTAATTTGCGTTCTCATCATCCATAAAGAACGACAACCATGACATGACATCTGATCTACCCACTTGCCCACAACGGGCTCGCTGTTCTAACCTTGACCGGTTTGCTCAATACCCACTATGCAGCTTACAACGAACATAAAGAGACTGCTGTGTCTCAAGTACGAGCAGCAGTGGCAATGAGTAATGCAACGCATGCCATTATTCATGCTAAATCAAGGATAATCCATTTTGTATGCTCTGCTATTTAATACTCCCCCAGTATCATTTACTAACATGTGGACAAGCGGGCCATATATATACTATCCCACTCGGAGATTGCTGTAGACAGTTTGAGCCGCGGCTCGTCTCGTCTCAACACGATATGCACACCATCGGGGCTCGCATCTATGTTAAGTAATTGCGTATCATTCCAAGATGCTGGTTCAATTGTACTCAAATATAATTGTAGAATAGGCATCTAGATTAATGCATGATGTTCGAGTAATTCAGACAATAAGAAATACACAGGATATTTATCGCGTGATTACATGTGACATATTCCAGCAATTTGGTTCAATGGGCAAAGGAAGAATGCAATGCACCTTCTATTGACAATGTCTGGATGTGCGTAACAATGCAATTGTAAAGGTAATGCATTCAATTGTTGACATTAAAAGGCATTTCCTAAGAAGGACATTTATATACCCATGTGTACAATGGGCAATGTAGACAGATGGCTGTCTTCCAGATTCGTATATAAAGGAGGGTGTGGCCATGGCTTATCTTTTCAACAAATCAGTATCCACACTCAACTACTAGTCTCTAACCATGAACGCCTACGCTACTCTCCTTGCCATCGTCGCTGTTGCCGCCGCAACTACCAACGCCCAGTGCGTCTGGCTCGGTCCCTGGCCATAAATCCCTCCTACGGGTCCAACTACGATCAATATTCGAAATGATAGTAATAAATCCATATATAAACATGTACTATCAGTATTAATTTACTCATCAAAATGGTGACGATGGATGAAATGTTACTATTGTTTGGATCGCCGACTCGAGAGATGGAGGCGGTTGTGTGTGCCCTTATTGCAAATCTAGTGGGAATCAATGGTGGGGGGGGGGGGGGCGTAGAAGCAACTGTTTTAGACAGAGCCATGGCCCCGGGGCCCAGCAATAGGCTGACTGGGCAAACTACCACCGTCCAAATTAGCTATATGCGCTTGTTGTTTTCGACTGCCACACAAGCCTAGGCACCGATATAGGGCGACATCGATGCTAAATGCATGTCCACCGACGCAACAGCATAAGCAAATACGATTGGTAAACGCGCACGGAACCCATGCCTGATTGCGCAAAGTCAGCGGCCACCCGTACAAACCCAAATGACTGAGCGACGGGCAACCAACATCGACAGGCACTGACAAATCCAACATATTTGAAATACACTTCTGGTGATTGAATCTACAAAGCGCATAGATTGACGTAGTAGCATGCAACAACCGTGTAGATCCGCTTTCGTATTGAAATCCGTTCCAGGACTCCGTAGCCCTACAACACTTAATATGACGCAAGTCGACCAGTTCTGAAAACTGAATTAATTGACTGTGCGCTGCTTATTGATAATGGCGGGAGATGCCAAGCAACGCAATTACATTGCCGGGTGTTTGAGAAAGACGTCGTAGAGCGGTGCATACCATCATTCTTGCGGCGAGGCATTGGCCAAGGAACCGTAAAAATCATTATCTGCATGCTCACCTAGTTGGAGGTTTGAAACTATACGCTCCTACATTTGGATAATCTGTAAGACAACACATCGCCTAGATCCTTGATAGGCAACGATTGTGTCCTACCCGGTCTAAACCAAGAATGGGAGGCGCGGATTACTGTTGTTGTTTTTGCCAGACGTGGGCACAAGCAGACTGAGAGTCGATAACGCACATACCCAGCACACTTGGGTGAGGCAGGGCCTGTGGTTGCACGCTAGCTAGTTTTTGTGCGTTTGTTGGTTGTAGTCGTCGCCTGCTGGAACTATGCAGTGAAGTAGGCGGTTGACCAAGTGCAAGATCCAGGGCGGCATCTGTTTTGCGGGGCCGTCCGCCGCGATCAAGTCGACGACTGTAAAGCGAAAGTGCAGTGGTATTGCACACTGCCGCCAGCTACGGCATGCATGCAATGGCAAGATGGAGCGATCTCGGAGCACGCGATGGGCACGAGTCTGATCGTAGTCTATGGATCGGTGGCCATGTTGCTCAAAGGACCGCGTAGCCAAAACATAGTCGCCAGGCCGCAGATGGGAGGGTACTCGCTGGGTAGTATGCAAATAGGTAGAGAACAATGTTTGAACAAGATAATAAAGGGAATGAGCCGTTAAAGGTCATCGTGGTGATGATAGAGTTGTTGTATTGGAGTACTGTATGGGCACAAACTGAGGTCGCGGATGCTAAAACTTTTCTGGTGCCTTAACTTGGCTAGAAGTAAGCATTACACACTTCTGCCACAACCACATGCTTTGGCTTTCGCTGCGCGGGTGGAATGATAAATAGAACTAACAACAATATATGTATACCAAATGTGGCTTGGAAGTGATTGAATTAGCCTGATCTAGTTACCCAAAACAAGCTAGGCTTGCTTCTTTTCGTTTGCCAACTTTCTTCCATTATTTATTATCGCAATATTACGCATCGTTTTTATTCTTATCTCGCTAATAACTGAACATCCATGGATAACTTGTCGGCGTTTCAGCTTCTCCCGTACCATGTCGTCAAGCTGATAGTTGACCACGTATCAGGCAGCAGCCGCTTGCGGTTTGACTGCAATAGTGCATACCCTAATGAATATGATAAACTTCAGGTACTGCTGCTTCAGGTACAGTGGCCTACAAAATTGTAACCATGCTTTATAATTTTAACTTCACGAACCAGTATCTTTCTCCACGCATGTCGTATCGCTGCAGGACTAATTTTATTGGAAAGCGCGGAGTTGACTCTACAATAAATAACTAACCATATTGAATATTATATGCTATACATGGTATCATGTGTATTTGAGTAGGAAATCTTGGTAAATCATAACTTATTTTTCATACACTAAAACTTTAATACTTTGTTGATCCACCCTTGGCCTCAAGAACAGCTTTAATTCGATTTGGCATACTAGCTATGAGCCGTTGGCATTCTTCCAATGTAAAGCCAAACCAAACGTCCAGCACACACTGCCACAACTCGTCATGATTCCCTGGAAAATACTCATAATCTTGGAGGTGCCATTTCATCCAAGCTCAAAGATGTTCAATTGGATTTAGGTCTGGGGATTGCGCGGGCCACTTGAGTACAGGAAGGTCATTGTTGGCAATCCACTGTCTGGTGATTGTGGCAGTGTGCTTGGAGTCATTATCTTGCTGGTAAATGGCTGCTCCTCTTTTGTCTTGAACTTCTCTGACTGTAGGTGCAGCACCCTCCTCCAAAATGTTGACGTACATCTCAGCGTTCATATTACTGACCACCATGAATATACTCCCAGGCCCATCCCAGGTCACGCAGCCCCAGATCATGATATTTCTGCCACCATGTTTTACCATTGGCTTGATTACCCTGGGCTCTAACCCATGGCCTGGGTGTAACCAGCACATCGCTGGTCCTGATGAATCGATGTGGCTGATCTGAGTCTCATCCGACCAAACAACTTGCTGCCAGTCCTCCACCATCCAGCGTCTATGTGAATTGGCAAATTTCCGTCGAGCAGCAATATTTTGTACCTTAAGTAAAGGTTGCCTTTTCTTCAGCCCTGACACAAGCCCTTGCTCCTTGAGACTGCGACATACAGTTTGCTCAGATATATCCATACCAAACTCGAATTGCAGGTCCTTGGCCACTTGTGTTGCTGTGTCAAGTCTTCCAGATGTGATCTGGCGGGTGAGATAAGCCTTGCTGCGCTGGGATAAGAGACTAGGTCGGCCAGCTTTTGGGCGAGTAATATTCGGACACTTCCTCTTTCTAATTCGAGATACTGCCATTCTGCTTACGCTTGCAATCTTGGCAATCTTGCTATAGCTGAGTCCCTGGTCCAGGAGAGCAAGGATAGAATTTTTGACAGCGTCAGGAAGTGGTTTCATTGCGGAGAATAGATGGTGGAAATATTTAGTGACTAAAGTATGAAAAATAAATCTAGAAAAAAAGAAGACAATCCATAGAGTATTCGCTGAAAAAATGGCTCTAGAGTAAAATACTAGCACTTTTGACAAAACATCAGTAAATGCAGTAAATCCGCACATAAATAGTAACAGCATAGCCAATAGCAAAACAAATGATGGATAGTTATTTATTTATTGTAGAGTCGACTCCGCGCTTTCCAATAAAATTAGTCCTGCAGCGATACGACATGCGTGGAGAAAGATACTGGTTCGTGAAGTTAAAATTATAAAGCATGGTTACAATTTTGTAGGCCACTGTATGCCACAACTTCCGCATACTTGTACACCAACGTCTCTGTAAAGCGTTAGAACTAACCTTGAAGAACGATTCGGAGAAAGTCAAAGCCACACTCTATTCATGGCCATTACTCAGCAATAAGCCCAGTTATCCCACGCATCATTTGGCCAAGGAGCTTCGGCTTGTCTTTGATGTCGAATCCGTATACTCGGGAAAGGCGCTGCAAATACTGTCTGCTGCGCCCTACGAAGGCTGCGCGTTCCCTCTGGTTCGGGAGATCATCTTTGAGTTTACCTCTGAACTCGATTATTGCTATGATTCAGAGTTAGAGAGCGACGACGCCGACAACAACAACGATTCGGAATCCGAAAGCGATGGTAGCAACGTATCAAGGGATAAGCACACATACCCTCGAGATATTACTGCTAACATAACGGCGTTTGCACAGCGAATCAAGAAAATGGCGCCAGCACTCAGCGAAATAGATGTAACAACCAGTGAAGATGTTGACTATCTGTTCATGGACAATTATCGTCACATCTTCCATCTTGCAGAGGATATCTTTGGGATCGTCGAGAAGCACACTGTGTTTACGAATGGTATTGCCGACCTAGTCTCTCATTTGAACCTGGAGCCAATCCGAGACCTAGTGCGTATCAACTACTTTATGGACACAAACCATGCCGAAATGATACTGCTGATACGTCAAAGTGCGCAGACCCTGCAGTTTCTTGCTATCGATGTTAGCAATATTGACGTATCTGGCTGCTTGAGCGATCCAGATGGCGGGGGCTACCTGGAATTCCCGAGCATGCACACGCTGAAAATATGTACAAGTAACATCGAACCGTCGAAAAAGGCCGTCTTCAAGGACTTTGTGCCGTTTCCCCGACTTCAGCACCTGAGCACAACATCTGATTACCCATTTGGCGATGACGTAGTTTTCCGGGGTAACGCCGGCACTTTGGAGTTTCTGGAATTGGAGTTGGTTTCCGAGACGGTTTCTATGCTCAGGGAGTACAAGGTATTTACGCCGACCAGTCATCCAAACATCAAATGCGTGATCATTAGGCAGTGCGCGTCTTATATACCAAGCGCATTTACTACAGTCACCGATTATATGCAGTTCGTTCTGGGTATTGCACCTGGAGCACCCGTGCGAGTAATACCTGGCTTGTCTAAGTATTGGGAAGATATTACACCTGCGCTCTCGATGCTTGGAGACCACGATTGCATCCAGATCTTGTTATTGCCAGACACATCATTGTCGCTCATGGAGGCCATAGCGCTGATCAAGTCGCTCCATCTTCTGTCGGATCTGCACACTTGGAAATTGGCTATTGGCGAACTTCCACAAGGCGTCAGTATCGCCATGCTTCCCAGCTATGTACGTGCGACGTATTCTCCAATTGGAAAGCGGTTTCGTTGCTGGCATGTCAAGGCTGATTGGTATACTGGGGTAAACTACGCTGGGCTAGCAGTGTGCGTGTTGCTGCTGGCCCTGGCTTGCCCAAACTTTGACTATGCCGCTGTGAAAAGACAACATCGCGAGTTTTTCATGATGGCAATGGAGGAGAAAATCAACGAACCTGAATTCAGTCAAGATGCGCCACGTCTGAGGCGCTTGTTGTTTAATGTTTGCTGAATCACTTTAATGCAAATTGGTTGAACATGTCTCGCTCGCACTTGTTTATTCCTCATACATGAGTTGTTTAAAATAGTCACTAGCAGCATAGCATAATTTGCGCCACTTGTGTTTCCACCTATCAACTAACTCTGTATAAAAGCGCTCTGGAATTTTAGCAATAGCATCATTCCAGTCACGAATTACGCTATGTCCAGTTGGATTTTTACAACGTGGTGTCCATTTCTTTTGCCAAGAGGGGAATAGGAAGTCGTAGGGTGACAGGATCAAAGAGTAGGTAGGCGCCTCCACCTGTCGGTGCTTTTCTTTTCCCATCCCACTTTGGCGATTTTGTGGACATGTAACGTCGAAATAAACGTGAATTTTATGCAAATTTACCACATCTCCACCCTCTTTCAATTTTTGAATACTTCGGGCATCTATAATATCGATCTTGAGGACTAGTCAATAAAAGCCGTCACATTGCTTCTTGTCGTCGATAGATCTTGGCCACTGAAGCTGAACCTTTTGCAAACTGCGCCACTAAAAGCAGACTGCTGATCAGGCAGTGACAATACACGATTATACTCTAGGCGACGAGGCATATATTTGGATACAAGGCACAAGACAGACATGCGCGGAATAAATAAAAGGTTTTCTCTTCAGGCATATTTTTATC
>JANBUP010000216.1:0-10889 GCA_027579525.1 Coemansia furcata | reverse complement strand
GCAATGCGGTACTCGCGGTTATTATAGTCAATGGTAACAATGTCGCCAACAGTCATTGCCGAGAACTTGCGCAGGGCATTCTCCAGCACCGCGCGATGGTCAGAGATATCCAAAAAGTCTGTTGACTGCGGCTGCAGCTTAACCAACGATCCACGCAATAGCGCCACATTTAGTACTTTGACAGGCGAGCCAGGCGACAGTTCCAACGTCTCCATCATCCACTGAGGCAAGTATACACGACCCTCCTCGGCGGTAAACTCGAGCACTCCGCAGTGCGTGCGCCTGCCCACAGCAGCCTCGTCGTTCTCCAGCTTGAACAGCATTGGATAGACAATCTCTAGCCGGCTTAGTTCTTCGAGCGCAGATGCAGGCAAGAATATCTTGCCACCGTAGTTTGCGTCGGCCTTGTTCCCAGGGTGGGCGGCTACTGGGTAGGCGCTGTAGTAGCGCGAGAACTGCCGCTGACGCATACGGAGCCCAGCCTGTCGCTGATGGCCAAAGGTTCCACCAAACCCGGCAAACCCGAAATTGTCATCATCGCCACCGTCGTCTGCGTACATTTGAAAGTAAGAAAAAGAGAAATTTAAATACAGAAAGCAAAAAAAAAGCGATTGGATTCCAAAAAAGAACCAAAAAAGAAGGGCTTTAAAGAAAGCGGCCACGTCGTTTGATCACACAATCACTCTATCAGGCCGGCGGCAGTGACGTCTTCACCGGCATAGATTAGATAGGACACGAAGCTCGGGGGGACGGGCAGTGGCGGCGCCTCGCATGTGTCTGTGCGAGACGCAATTAATGCCCCCCTCTACCGGGTATCTTGCCAAGAGTTTCTTTTCTTTCTGACACTATTCCACTCTAAAGCGTGTATACTTTTCTGTACTATTACATATGTCTGTCGCTTGTAACATTACTAATCAACAATTGTCTACCGCAGAGGCACAGTTGGCGATTATGCCGTGCAAGTACCGCACAGGGCGAGTGCTGGGCAGCGGCACGTACGCAGTGGTGCGGGAGATGATACACATAACGACGGGCGAACACTATGCAGGCAAGATCATCAGCAAGCGGCTCATGGACGACCAGCACTTGCTAACAATACCCAGCGAGATCAATATTCTCAAGCGACTATCGCGCAAGCACGAAAACATACTCACACTGGTGGACTACTTTGAGACACCCAACAACGTATATCTGATCACCGAGCTATGTACGGGCGGCGAGCTATTCGAGCACATTCTGTGTCGCAAGCCAGCGTTCACCGAGCATGACGCTGCACTGGTTATGCGGCAGATCGTGGAGGGAGTTAATTTTCTGCATATGCACGGGATTGTACATCGCGACCTCAAGGCCGAGAACTGCTTGTTCAAGACACCAGCCGCCGACAGCGCCCTGGTGATTGCCGACTTTGGAATGTCAGGGATTATTGGCGCTGCCGATTCGCCTGGCGGGTTGGAGAATAACCGCACACTGACTACGCACTGCGGCACGCCCGGGTACATGGCGCCCGAGATGGTGCTGAAAATGGGGTATGGCAAGCCAGTCGATATGTGGGCTATCGGCGTAGTCGCATATTTCGTTCTTTGCGGTCACACGCCATTCGAGCGTGACAATCCGCGAGCCGAAGCCCATGCTGTCGTGTCCTGCGACTATGCCTTTGAGCCCGAGGACCAGTGGCGCCATATTTCGCCGGCCGCCCAGCATTTTATTGCCGCGCTCTTGATATATAGCCCCGATAAGCGCATGACGGCCAAACAGGCTCTGGACCATCCCTGGCTACAGGGTCGTACACGCATGATAATGCCACCAGTCTCGCCGTCCCTGCCGCACGTGTTTAGAGTCGCGGCAACCAGCGACAGCGGCTACGACGACAATGAAAATGAAAATGATTCCCGCGATTGCGGGTCCATTAACACACCAGCGACGCCCCGGCCTAACGACAGCCGGAGCATCTCCCAGTTTACGCCAACCGCTGAGGTATCATCGCATTCGGCTACACCCCCGCCTTCACGCAACGAGAGTATCGAGCAACCTGTGCCGCCACTTGTGCGGGTAGAGAGCTCCAACGGCAGCGTCCACAGCGCATCATCATCTGTGGATACTAGTGAAGCTGTATTGCCTGTAGTATCGTCAAGTAATCCACTAGGAATCACGGCCACAACATCAGAAAAAGGAGACGTCAACGTAGCGCCCTTAGAGTCGGTCGAAGAGACAAGAGCGGTGCGGGGTGGAGAAGAGATCCATATGGGATCGCGGAATTTGCTGCCGGGGCTAACTCGGCACAGGGCCGGGCACAGCGTAGGCGGGCTGCTGCACTCACTTGCCGCACATCTGCTAAACCCCGAGCAAAATTGCGTCATTAGTGAGCATACCAGCCAAATGAATGTCGATGGGCTACTGACGCCAAGCCCATCGACATCATCCAGCCCTGCATTCTCGCGATCCAGTAGCGCCAAGAGTTAAAAAAAATACATGGTTTCTGAGCATGTTTTGTCTGCAATGTTTTATTTCTCTCACAAACACCACGCTTCAAACTAGTTCCGCCTACATAAAGTAGCTTTTGACACTGGCATGCCCACCTATCAACCAACTGAGGATACAGACAACCAAGATCATAGATATACAAGCAGCTAGCCTGGTATCCCACTTTACAGCTGACACAGTGTTGCTGCTTCCAGTGAGCAGTGCGTGTCTACGCTTGGTGAACAAAGTACTGAATTTTATAGGTATATATTCATACAGTGGAAAACGGTTGTTTAAAAAGTAGGCAAAGCAACACGGTTATAGTAAATGCCACGAGTGAGCATTTGTGAAACAGCCAAAAGCAGAGGAGTTCAATACAATAGAATCATAGAACGCATACCAAAAGCCATTTGCAGTTCCAACACCCTTTTTGGGTGCAAGGATATGTTTACTACCTTCTACAGACATACATCTCCACTTTTATACAATGCCAGCCTTCCACTATTTTCTAATAATGCAAATAGCATTAATTGTCTGGCAGGTTTGGCCTAGTTTCCATACCCAATCATTACTTCAAAACAGCATATTAGTTGCTAATAATATATGTACATGTTTCAGCTGCCTTTGACTCAAAGCAGGTGCAGGAGAGCAGGCGATGCGTTGGAATGCATTTGAAAAAGAGGATAGCTGACAAACCAACAATACTCCACCGTACTCTCCATTCCAGCTAGAAAATAGGGAGCAAGAAAGAAATGCGCAAGTCTTCACATTTGGTTCAAAGGGAGCGTGCTAAAGCAGGTGGGGTGTTGAAATACTTTCAAGAAAGAAAACAGCTGACAAACCAACAAGAGATTTGCTGCACCTGTCCAATTCAAACAGCAAATTGGAGCAAGAAAGAAATGCGCAAGTCTCTGCATCCCTTTGGATCAAAGGAGGGGCAGTAGAACAAGTGGGGTGTTGGAATACTTTTAAGAAGGAAAACAGCTGACAAACCAACAAAAATACACTGCACTTTTCCAATTCAGTTAGAAAATGGAAGACTTGGCGAATTTATTCTCAGCTGCGCTTAGGAAAAAGTGGACTTGGTGCTCAACATCCACCCCTGCTCCTTTTACACGACAAGCGAAGATTGCGTTTTTATGCTATATAAACCTGGTCGCCGTGCCCCACCCTTCTTCCCCATTCAGCACAGTTGCCTTCACCTAGTATCTCCATTATATACATTTTCTTTCTTGATTGAACAACTGATAATCTAGATTGTTGCATCATGTCTTTCTATTTTGATGTTATTTATACTATGGATGAAGATGGTGTCCAGAATGTCATTTGCAGGAATGGCAACACCAGAAAAGAGGGTATGACTCTGATTGGAGCTGTTGATTATCTAGGTGGTATGAATAATACTCGTCTTCATAATACAACGCCTCTCATTGGACCAGATGGTAAACATCATGCAATCACTGATGCTGAGCTTAATAAACTTGAAGATAAAAACAAAAATATATTTATATTCCTTGGTACTCCTGATGATCTTGAAGAGGCTGAGGCTTGGGCCTCAAATACAGAGCACAAGTCACTTTTTAGATATCTTGAGAACTACGTAGATGATATCTGTAAGAAAGATTATACATACATTACTCAGGAAATGTGGGCGTTGTTATAATATACTAGAGGTTAAAAGCTGCTTATCCAATGGCTAATGGTTCTAGCCTTGAAGCTTTCCAAGACACTGTATAGAGGTTTTAGTTTGTGGTTTCTCTTTACCCATTTTGCTCAATAAATTAACCTATAAGCATAGGTTTTAATCATAAAGAGGTAGGCTATTCCATCTATATGGCTGTATATCGACATTCCATATTCTGGTTTGACGATACAAGACTATGCATGTGAGGGAATTAACAGCAGCTTATTCTGGGCATTTGTGGGCTAACATATTTCAACCATCAGCAAGCACGTATCATAGAGCTCTTGACATATAACATATTTTCAACAGTGGTCTATATCTTTAGACATTACTAATGTCTTTGAATTTATTGGGATATTTAGCACTAACACACCCAACTGCATTCGGTATCATAGCCCCAGCATTAGTCTGTACAACTTAGAATAACCTTCTAGTTAGCATACGTATTAAGTAATCTTTTAAGTGATCTATTTTGCCTACTGCGCCTAGTTTCTACAACGCTGCCATCAAATTTGGCAGTGCTTAGTGTACTGAGTTGGATAGAAAGTGTGCGAATCCTTCGAGAGTCACAGCTGCAATGCCAGATAGAGGGGACGCCAATGTAGCACAATTAGTTGGCGAAAGAAACGAGGCAGAGAAGAGATCCACAAGGGATTTGCTTCCGGGGCTAACTCGGCACAGGGTCGGGCACAGGGTCGGTGGACAGTCAAATGGAAGCTGATGATGCCAAGCCTCTTCAATTCCTGCATTCTCACAATCCAGCAAGGCCAGGAGTTAAAAGGGGTGGCGAAATCCACTTTTTTATTCTCTTTTTCTCTGGACGTTTTCCAATTCGACTAATTATTATTTTATTTGACCAATGTACAAAGTTGCAACTACCGCGCGCTACACGCACGACCCAGCGGGGTTCAAGATCACCGAGCAGCCGCGGCCCGTTCTAACCGCGGCCACGCAGGTAGAGATCGAGGTGCACGCAGCGTCGCTCAACCCAATCGACTTCAAGCGCGCCGAGGGCATGATCTCGATAGCGCTGCCGGAGCCGTTCCCGCTCAAGCTGGGCTACGACGTCTCGGGCATAGTAACGGCGGTAGGCGCCGACGTCAAGCGGTTCAAGGCGGGAGACCGCGTATACGGGCGCGTGCACGCCGAGCACGTGGGGACGATAGCCGAGTACGTGGTGGCTGATGAGAGCGCCCTGGCGCCCATTCCCGCTGCGGTGGGGTATAAGGCGGCGGCGGCGGTGCCGCTGGCGGGGCTGACGGCGAAGCAGGCGCTGGAGGCGGGCGGGCTCGAACGCGGGCAGACTGTGTTTGTGAGCGGCGGGCTGGGCGGCGTGGGCATGTTCGCGTTGGCGCTGGCGAAGCACCATTTCGGCGCGGGCGAGATCATCACCACGGTGTCGACGGCAAAGGTCGACAAGGCGCGCGAGCTGGGGGCGACGCGCGTCGTCGACTACACAAAGGAGGACTACACCACGGTGCTGGACAGCGTAGCTGACGTTGTGCTCGATACTGTGGGCGATGCCACTGTGTACAAGGTGGCTAAGCCCGGGTCCAATGCTGTGTCGGTGGCTATGCTGCCTGACGGCAGGGCGCTGGACCACTTCCGCCAGGAGAACGTGCCGCTGTCGGCGTTTGGCTCGTTCAAGCTGGGATTGGCGAAGAGGGTTGTGGACTGTGCTGGGTGGTTCCTTACGCGTGGGTTTAGGGCGAAGAACGTCAGGTACAGTTTTATTATCCTGCAATGCGACGGCGAGGACCTCGAGCGCTCGTTCAACCCCCTGCTGGCTAGCGGAGCACTGACTCCTTTGATTTCCAATACGTATCCTTTCACTGACGAGGGCGTGCGCGCTGCGTTTACTGAGAGCCGCGCTGGCCATGCTACGGGCAAGATCATTATCAAGGTGCGGGACTAAAAAAATAAAGTCTCCCACTACTTGTTAAATGAGGACCGAAAGGCAACCGAAAGATGACCGAAAGGATAATCCATAAAGTAGTTAATAAAAAAACTTTATTGCGTTTCTTATCTTATCTATGGAGCTTGTCAAGTGGCGGTATCGCAACCCATATCATGATAGGCGGCACGAGCGTGAGCGGATGTTTGTCATTGGCGGGCACACCATTGCCATGGACCAAGAGCCGTCGGAGGATATTGGCCTGCATCAGAAGACGGGGTTTCTGATCTGGGACGGCGCTTACCTCATGGCAAAGTTCATAGCGGAGCGTGTCATCCTTGCGGGCAAATCGTGCTTGGAGCTGGGCGCCGGGAGCGCACTCGTATCCATTGTGGCACATTTGCAGGGTGCGGGTCGAGTGGTTGCGACAGATCTGAAAGAGTATCAGGATTTTATGCGGCGCAACATCGAGCGCAACACAGGTGGACAGGGCATCGAAATGCGCGAGCTCATATGGTAAGCACACAAAGACCCAACTTGGTATCTATTAACTTGTTTGTTGCTAATTGTGTTTATTTTTTTTAGGGGAAAAGATACCAACGATATTGGCAAGATGGACTATGTGTTTGGGTCAGAGATCCTGTACCTCGCCGACCAGCACCACACGCTACTTGATACTTTGCAGGCGGTGATGCACACAAAGACCACCGCATACTTTGTATACAAGGAGCGCGGGCTAGGCGAAGAGCAGTTCGCAGCCCTCGCACTGGAGCGGGGACTCAAAGTGCGGCACCTATCAGCCTTTCTCGATGACGAATTCACAAGTGAACCGTACCATCTTTTCTCAATAAGAATGTAGCCTGCCTCCGGCGCACCAATATAATAAATATTGGAACCACTAGCTAGAAGGACACAGTAAAGCCAGCAAAACGCTAGCTTAGAAGGTACTTTAAGCAGGATGGTCATAGGTTTTAAACCTATTATTACGCTCCATAAAACTTGAGGGTTTTTTGGGATTCCGGAGAAAAAACAGGCACAATTTTGATGTAGCACGCGAATGACTCAAGTCATGACAATGAAACGGCCTTGTAGGGCAGATTTGCCACCTACGTCCTCACACACCACATGCCAACAGAATCTATATACATAAATAAGAGGTAATAGGCGGTGAGAGGACGAAATAGTGGCAATGTCAATCGATCTAAGGCGCATGCAAAAGTTAAAGAGAACCACGGACAATGGTTTGGCATGGAGAAAACTGTTATTTATACCCGCGAGAAAAAATTTTCCATCTCAGAAATCATGACTCGCGACTCAGTTCGAGAGATCCATGTTGGCGAGCTGCATGTATGCGATTAAAAGGTGGCGTTGTCGAGGAGGGGAAAAAACGTAGGTTCACTTTCTTTATTTTCTTCGCATTCATTTATAGATTCCATTATAATAATTATGTCAGACGATGCAGAGCTGGAGCAGCTAGCGGCGCAGCAGCTGGATATCGACGGGTGGCTAGACATAACGTCGCTGATAACAGAGGGGACACGAGGGCTTGCGTCGGGCGAGCTGATCAAGGTGGAAAGCCTCACGCTGCAGGACGCCATGACGTCGGTACAGGTGATGGACGCGCGGCTCGACATGGGCATGCTCTCCGAGTCTGACCTAGCGGCGATAGCGCAGTGGGACGTGGAGCGGGCGCTGACGCTGGAGGACACGCTGTGGATCGTCGAGCGGATGTTCAGCTGCGAGATGACGTGGCACCACTCTGCGTCGCTGCTCCAGACGATCTACACGTGCAACTACTACACGGAGGACCCGCTGCCGTCGGGGATCGGGCAGGCCGAGCGGACGAGTAACGCGGAGCGCGACCTGGTTCTGTACCCGATCCTGATTGCTACGGGGTTGTGTTGTCACCGCGTGTGGAACGAGTATATTATGGAGAACGTGTTCAATGAAGAGGACGTGCTCATGGCGTCGACTAGCGTGGCGCGATTCCTCGAAGACCAGTACTCGCTGGCGGAGACGATGCGGTTGCTTGACGGCGCGCAGGCGTTTTTGGAGAAAAGGCAGGGGCGGGCGGCGGATATGCTGCTGGCGCATGTGTCGATGCGCAGGCGGTGGCTGGCGGTGCTGTCGTGCGTGTTCGTGCAGTATCTGAACGACGATCCAGGAGCGCTGGACCGCAGCATGGCGGAGCTGGATGCGCTGCGCACGGAGCACGATGCATATGTCGAGCAGTACGCCGAGCACATCAATACGGGGGCGGGTGCTGTGGTGGAGGGGGTGTTTGACAAGAAATGCATGCACAAGTTCCCGTCGCTGGCGCCGATCAAGCCGAAGGAGCTGCTGACGCTGGGCGAGGCGCACGCGACGCTGGGGCGGCTCATCGCGGGGGTGGGGCTGGTGCGGACGATGCTGCGGATCGAGTCGGTTGAGTCGCTTGTGTACTTCTTCCAGGGCGTGTCGCGGCGGGCGGAGCTGCCGTATGTGCGGTCGCTGCTGATCTCGGTGTTTGCCAGCGACGGGTACGTGCAGCTGGCGCAGCCGCTGTCGATGTTCGTGCGGCGCGCGATCCGCGAGATCAGCGGCACGGGCACTGCGGAGGACCGGACGAGGGGCGAGGAAGTGGAGCGCATCGATCTGTTCTGCCAGGAGGCGGCGCGGATGCTGGTGGACTGGTTCCGCACGCTGTGCCAGAACGGGCCCCGGCAGCGGCGCATTGCGCTGAAGTACGTGGCGGGGTGGGATTCGCTGCAGGGCGAGGCGGAGCAGCTGGACACGTGGCTGTACATGCAGCGGCACGGGGGGTCGGCGGATGCGGCGAGCGACCCGGCGCGCAACGCGTTCTGGTTCAGCTCGTGGGCGTACCACATGAAGCTGCTGCTGATGGGCGCGGGGCTGATGACGGGCGTGCGGCTGAGCGTGTACCTGGCGTACGAGCTTCCGCTGGTGTTCTGCTACGCCGCGCAGGTGTTCGAGGCCCACGCGCAGCACCTGGCACGGGCGGTGGAGATGAGCGGATCAAGGACTGCTGATTCTGGGCAGCAGCGCCTGTGGACACGGCGCGCAGTGTCGGATGAGGCAAGCCGTGGGCAGGTGGGGCGGTGGCAGAGCGTTGCGGCGGTGCAGCAGCAGCTGGCGACGGCGCTGTGGCTGGTGTCACATGCGTGCGAGCGACTGGGCATCTTCCGCACGCCGTGGGAGTGGCGAGTGCGGCGTGCGACGCGGCTGGCGCTGGACGTGTGCTGCGCGCAGGAGGCGGAGGCGGCGCAAAGGGCGCGGTTCGCGCTGCGGTTCAGGGCGTTTGCGCGGCTCGGCTCACCGACGGCGCTGACGTTCGACGCGTGGGTGGCGACGCGGCGGCAGCTGGACGAGTGCCCGCTGGGCGACCTGTTCGTGCACGCGGCGCGCATCCTCACCGACGCAAAGGCCGGGCTGGACAAGGCCCGCCGTTCATTCGACGGCACGGGCGGCGAGGAGCTCGTGCGCGCGCTGTACTACGCCGTGCTGGCCAACTCCGTTGCGCTGGCGAAGCTGCTGAAGAGCGCCGCTGCCGGGCACCGCGCGCTGGCAGCATCGGGCGCTGACGCGTGTGCATATCGCGAGGCACTCCTCAACGAGGCGCTAGCGGCACTGGAGGGAGACGCTACGAGGGCCAAGGCGAAGCGCGACAGGAAAAAGCGCGCCGCAAGAAGCGAGCTCGTTGCGCGCGCACACGAGTGGCAGGCTGACGTCGACGGCCTGGCACTAAACGTCACGTGGACGACGGCTGGCGAGCGGCAGCACCCAGACTGGCCGGTGTTTACATTCTAATAATGACTAGCCGTGCTCCTCCGTCTTCGACTCTGGCGCCCTGTACTCCGTCGATCATGACCACCGCTGCGCTACGGCCTCGATCTCCTCCGTTACGGGTTGCACGGCTAGTAATAGTAAAGATAGTATAGAAGACGGTGTACTAATATATTGATTGCTTAATCTGCTACCTATGCCCGCTCTATGGCCGCCAGGATCTGTGCGGCGCCGCGCTCGCGCATCATGGCGGCTACCTGGGCGCCCAGCGCACGCGCTTGCGCATCTTCGTCGCCATCGGTGGTGATCTGGCTGCTGGCTTCGACGGCCTGGGAGCCGTCGGGCGATGCGACTATGGCCTTTAATGACAGGCGCTTGGCGGGCTCGTCCCAGTGGGCCACGGCGCCGATGGGCACGGAGCAGCCGCCCTCTAGCACGCGCATGAGTTCACGCTCGGCCGCACACGCCAGGCGCGAGGGCTGGTGATCCAGGCCCTGCGCGATCACGCGTGTCAGATCATCGTCTGCCCTTATTTCGATGCCGAGGGCGCCCTGGCCGACGGCATGCAAGACGTTGTCAATAGGTTGGGTGATGCGGTGGTGCATTCCGAGGCGCGCCATGCCAGCGACGGCGAGGATGAGGGCGTCGAAGGGGGAGTCTTCGGCGTCGAGCTTGGCGAGGCGCGTGTTGAGGTTGCCCCTGATGTCCATGAAGCGCAGGTGCGGGTAGAGGCGGCGCAGCTGGGCTACGCGGCGCACGCTGCCTGTACCGATGGTGCTGCCGGGGGGCAGGTCGTCGAGGGACGTGTGGGGGTGGCGCGGGGCCATGATGAGGGCGTCGCGGGCGTCTTCGCGCTCGGTGACCGCTGCTAGGGCCATGTTGGGCGGGAGCGTGGTGGGCATGTCCTTGAGCGAGTGGACGACGAGGTCGATGAGCCCGGCGGCGAGCGCTGTTTCGAGCTCTTTGGTGAAGAGGCCCTTGTCGCCAAACTTGCTGAGCGCTACGTCTTGGATCTTGTCGCCTATCGTCTTCATCGTCTGGATCTCTATCGAGAGCGTCGGGTGCGCC
>JANBUP010000215.1:0-10934 GCA_027579525.1 Coemansia furcata | reverse complement strand
TCGCGATAGACGTTAATAGGCATCATATCGCCATTGGCATCAGGCTTCTCCTGGCGCCTGGCATCAGCAGCCTTGGCGTTGGCAGCCGCCAGCTCCAAGCGGCCGCTCAGGCGGAGCAGCTTGCGGTGCGACTCCAAACGCCCATCGATGGCATGGCAGAAGCCCGCCAATTGCGGCACAAGCGACGGAATGGAAACCAAATACGCCGAGTGCATCGCCAGCGTACTGCGCATCCACGGCAGCAGCCGCGAAGCCCGCGCCGGCGTCGAGTGGAACCGCGCCAAAAGCTGCTGCAACAGCGGCAAAACGTACGCAGGCGGCAGCTGCAGCACCGTGTCCCTCACAACCAGCGTCCTCGACGCGTTATCCAACACGGTATCCAAAAGCCGCTGGTCGTCCGTATGCAGGCTCTGCACCAACACGCGCACCAGCGTGCCCGCCGGCAGCCGCATCGCATCGGTCTTCCCCGAAGAAGCAGCAGGCGTGGCAACCGACAATTGGCCCATCCGATCAGCCAACGAAGGCGTTGGTGGCGGCACGGGCACCTGGGGTCCCGATGAGCCGACGTTGGCTTCGGCCTCGCTGTACGCGTGCGTGTGCACGTCCTTCGTCTGAGCCACCAGCGCCTGCGGCTCGCGCCGCAGCTCCACGCGCGCATCGAACCGCCCCTCGCGGTCAGCCAGCGCCACCACCTCGCACAGCGGCGCCATGGGCGAGCCGCGCACCAAAAGCGCCTTTGTCTCATCGCCCGCCACGCGCGACAGCCGCGCCACGCGCACCGGCAAAACACCCACAGCACCCACCACACTAACCACCGTATCCGGCGCCCGCCCCACCGAGCCCCGAGCTGCCGCCGCCGTTGTAGCGAACCACGCACACACCGAGCCGTCAGCCACCACAGCAACCACCGAGCCGTCAGCACCGGCATCCACAAGGTCGATGTCGCCGTCGCACGCCAGAACAGCACGCGTCTCGCCCGAAAGGTCGCTCACCACGATGGAGCGATCCCCCTGCGCAGCTGTTGCCACAAGCGACTCGTCGCTAAGCGCCCAGCACAGGCTGTGCACGGGCGCCGCATGCCCGCCGCCGAGGGCAGCCACCTTCGCGGCCTTCTCAACGTCCCACACCTCGGCGCGGTGGCTGGCCACCACCACGCGTGCGCCGTCGCGCGACACCAAAAGCCGCTGCGCATTCGCCACACCCGTCGCCACGCGCGCGAGGCTGTTGCCCTGCAGATCCCACTTCTGCACAACGCCCGCGGAATCCAGCGTATACACAAACTCCCCCGCACACGCCACATCCACCACACACCCGTCCTCCCCCACCGTCGCAACCACCGCATTGCGCGCCGGCGAATACACAGCCACCGCGCCGCTGTGCAGCGCCGCAGCCACCACGTTGGAACCCCACGACAGCGAACGCACCGAGCTGCCGAACGTGTGCTCGCCCCGCATCATCCCCGTATGCACGTCGACGATGCGCACGCTGGATCCTCCGCGAACCACTGCCAAAAGCCCGTCTGCGTCGTTTACCGCTGATATCCACCGCTCACTGAGCGTCTCGCCCGTGTGCGTGCGGCTCGCCTTGGCTGACGTGTCGATCTGGCTCTTTCGCCGCGAGACTGTCTTTTTAACCATTCTCTAGAAAAAATGAAATATTTATATGAATTTGTATACGTGAAAAAAAGATACGAAAAAGGTTTACAAAAAAAAAACTAGGTTGCAAAAAAAAAAATATTGGTCCCCCTGATCTGATGTAATCCATAGATCCCAACACTATTAAAAAAAAAAAGTGAACCATGCTCATTATTCTTCACAGTAGGTGGGCCGTCTCCGCCTGCTAGTCAGCCAAGGACATACACCCGTCAAGTCTACTAAACGTCACTTAAAAGGAGATGACAAGTATTTATTCACAAGCTTATTTCTAGGATTTGTTGAAAGGCTAGGCTTTTGTACTTTTTAACTAGGCGCATATCAGAACAACATGAAACCCCCCCCCCTCATATAGATAGGTAGAGCACAAACGCATCCGGCCGAGTTATACACCACAACGCTGGTGCAACTCCATTCTATTCTTTATTAGAAACAATGACCCTTCTAATACTCTTTATAGTTCTACTGTATTAGCCAGCATCTTATGTGGTATCCATACACAACACAGCCTCAGTTAGTATCTCTTGCATATTTCTTCCTCAGCTCTTCAAAACTAGCGTCATATCTATCCCGCTTGCACTCATTTCTTGGTTGAGGGTTGTCTTTGCGATACCGTTCTCTACATAAAGCTTTAATAATTTTATAAAACTCTTTATATTTAATTTGGTTTATGTACTCCAAGCAGTTGCAAATATCACTTTTAGTTCCATGCATAATATACACTCCCTTAGCACTAGTAAGTGTTTCAATTTCATCAATCTTCAACAACCCAGTCTCCGTGAGCACTAACACACGTTTAATATAATCATGTTCTATTCCTACTATTCCTTCGAAGTCTTCTTCTTCTTCTCGTGGTTCTTCATTTGCTACTTCTATCGCCTCCTGAATAAATCCTTGTAAGTTATCATCAGTGAAGATACTAACAAATGATTGGATAGTAATACGTCCAATATCCTCATGAAAAACTTTACAATCAAATCCCTTATCCTTAAAGTCCATTGTTAAGGTAGTAGTGTATATAATTTGTGGTATCTTAAATATAAAACGGGTCTTCCGTGCTTAAATATATATAAAAGTGAAGAGCGAACTTTATTAGCATAAAATATGGGCAGAAGCAGACCAACCTATTATGAGCTCCCCCACCCCCACCCCCCATATATTGGAAACGTGAATTTGCAATATTCCCTTTCATCAACTCAAAGGATGTACAAGAAAACTGCCAACTGTTGACTTGCTTTGAGCAAAGGAAGACTGCAGACTTGCCAACATACCATTTTTCAACATTCACCCACTCCAAACAATGCACTGAATAATGCAATTAGCAACCAAGTCTCTGCCTTTCTTTGATTGAAAAACTGTGCAACCAAATAGCTTGGGTGTTGACTTGGTTTGTACAAAGGGAGACAGCTGACTTGCATTCACACCATTCTTCAATTGTCTCCCACTCCAATCAATGCACTGAATAATGCAATTAACAACCAAGTCTCCATTTTTCTTCGATTCAAAGAAAGTGCAACCAGTTAGCTGAGGTGTTGACTTGCTTTGTACAAAGGAGGTCAGCTAACCAAGCACCATGCAGCCTGATATACTTGTTGGTTATTGCTTGCCAATTGTGGATATGTAATATATAGGAAATGTATTTATTTCGTAATACTATTATATTTGCCAACTGGCGCCAAGGTGAAGGTAGAGGGTTAATTTCATAACAACAATAATAAAGTAGCTACTTAAATGGCTACCAAATTGCCAAGTAATTCCCACGTCACTAATAGTGACCTGATGAGCATATAGATCTCAGTTAATCAGCAAGATATCTACTGTTTGAAGTTTAACCTGTTTAAAACTCACCTTTAAGCTTGCCACTGCCAAGATGGGCAAGTTCCCTCTATAGCTCAACTTCATTCAGCCTCTCCCATGGCATATGGATTGTAGGATGCTTTCTCATATTTTTCATCATCTTCCTGAATAATATTACCAACATTCAGTATTTCACACATTCTACTAAGCTCATTATCTGAACATGCCAAACTCTCAAAATATTCAAAGGCACTATCAAATCCCTCCAACATTGCAAGTAAGATTTCTTCAGCTTCTTTAAACTTGCCTTTATTGCCAAAGAATATAAAGTAATTACCATTTTTATCACAGGTACTTTCTTCGCACAAGCCAGAAGAGGAAATAAAGTATGATGCCACATAAAATCCAGTATCATACTCACTATTGAATATGCCTAAAGCAAAATTGTGATTAAATTTTCCATTAAACTTAAAACAGTTGTGAGGCGCGAGTCCTGAATCACCACCAATGCGAAAAGAATAACAGTAATGCATGTTCAGTAAGGCAAAATTATCAAAGGCTTAGTAGAATAATCTTATATATGCTGGATTTAGTTGGGGGTGTAGTGATACCAAAATGTTGACAAAATTCCACACCAACTCATTCTCTTTTATATTAGAAAATTTCTGTGGTGGGATAAACAGTGAAATGTCCATACTTTTTCACTCGTCATGTTCACATAGCACACTGTCTGAATCAGCTTCCACATTTCTGTTCTAAAAAGAAAGTGCAACAAACAAGCTCGAGTGTTGACTTGCTTTGGCAAAAGAGGACAACTGGCAGACAATTATGTCATCCACGTCATTTTTAAAGACTTTCACAAAAATAAAGGCCATGCAATCACTGGCCAAGTGTCTGGCTTCCTATCAAATAAGGCAAATCCAACAAACAAGCTGGAGTGTTGATTTGTGTTGGAAAAAGAAGAGAAGCTGACAGACAATTATGTCATCCTCGTCATTTTCAAAGTCTTGTACAAAAATAGAAAACACATTGATTGTCTAGTGCCAGCTTCTTCTTGGATTAAAGAATGAGCATTATATCCACAGTTGCATTGCTCATAATCCAGATTAGCCATAGCCTTCACTCTGAATTGGGTAGATGGCCCCCCTTTGGTCCTATCACTATATACTATTGAATGAGGAAGTTGAATGTCTTTTCAACAAATTTGCTAAAGTGCAGTTATAATGCGAGGAGAATAAATGTAAATTACAGATGGAGCTAGGATGTCTTGGAAACTGGATTTATTCTTAAACTAGAAGTTTGGTTTAAACATACTGGCCATCAGCAGCGATGACCTTGGCACACTGTCCCAACCACTTGTTGAAAAGATCCATATAGTCCTCATCCCTGATCTCGCTAATCGATTTCTCCCAATCAATTTTCAATTCAGTCAAATTTGATCTTGTCTTGTTTTCCATCCAGCTTTTCAGCAGAAGGAAAATGTAAAAGTCGCACGGTGCCAGATCTGGAGAGTATGGAGGTGCTTAAACAAGATGGAGCTTGGGTATATCCAAATCCTTAGGAAGACGATGTGGTGGCGCATTGTCAAAGTGCATCCAAATTCTTGCCATATCCTGGTTCCCTGTCTGCTGCTTCCAATTTTCGATGACTTTCAGGATGATTTCTCCCCAGAAGATGGACTGAGTCATACATTTTCTTGGGGGAAGATTGTGATTGAGGACACATCCCTTTTGCGACACAAAGAATGTGCATAGGATCTTCCTATCCCAGCAACTTGGCATAGTTGATGTTGGTTTAGACAGACTAGGTACATCAAATGCATATCAGTCGCTATGTTGTGGTGGTGTATGGATAGGTATCTGTGGCAGCTCAAATGAGTCGCCATCCTAAAACAAGTACAAGCAAGCTGAACAACGGAACAAGTGGGTAATTGCCATGCATACCACCATGCACACAGACAAACACCCTAAGCCCCACGGGCGCTACACATGAACAGGCAAACTACCACGAGTTTCCTGCCTCAAGAATAACATATATAGCCAACTGCTCGCCCAGATTCAAGTATAGACAGTGGTATCTTATCTGACATATATTCTAGTCAACATATACCATCTTGTGTACCTTCTATCCGAAGTAACCCACAATGAGTATTATAGTATCCATGTCTTATCGCCAGTCACATGGTTGAAGGTTGTCCATCCATCCACATTGGCATACTTGTTGCTAAACCAGTGGGCAAATTCAAGCCGTGATTCAATTTGTCTAGGTGTCAGCACATAGGGTACCAAATGATCCAAATGGCACTTAATCCAAGCCGCTCACTTACAATGTAGCTTGCCCTGTAAAAGTTACAGTGCCAATGGTGGCCAACTCATGCCATGTTATCCTAGGGTACTTGGTTATCGCATCGTGAGATAATTCCGTCAACTCATTGTCATCAAGCAGCCGAGTTCTGCCTGGTCTGGGGCGATCTTCAAGGTTAAAATCGCCTTGTTCAAAGTGGCCATACCACTTTCTAATGGTGTTCATACTAACACACATGTCAAGCCCTTGGCTGCGAATATACGAGAAAGCAGCATTGTAAGAAAGACCATGTCCAAAACAGGCCAAGATAAAAACACGGATGTGAGACTGAATTTCTTTCTTGAAACTTGGAGTCAAGTTCGGAGAAAATTCAATTCTTTTAGGAGGCATATTTAATAATAGTATTAGTATAATACTTGGTATGGGTTACTACATGTAGATGGTGCACAAGATAGTATATGTTTACTAGAGTGATGGCACTGAGCCTCGCGAGTGGTGAGTGAAAACCAGATCTCCCTGCTTGGCACTATCCATGCTACACGACAGAGTCATGATATGTGAGGATGTTTGCGGATGATGTTGATATAATGGTTTATTGGTTTATTTATAAGTTGTGGTGAGGTTATAAAAGAGTTAGTGCTCTGGCACTGCTTCTGCTGTTTCCTTGCCGAGAAATAAAACTCAAAAACACTATATTATTTGCAACTACAACAAGAGTGTATGTCAATGAAGATACTGATGTCTATACTTGAATCCAGGTGATCCATCAGCTATATATTGTTCTGGAGGTAGGCAATCTGTGGGGACTTGCTCCCTCATGTATGGCACCTGTGGGGCTAGTGTGCATTGTCTGCATGCATAGGGATATATATGGCAATTATCCGATTGTTCCATAGTTTGACATGCATGTACTTGTTTTAGGATGGCGACTCATTTGAGCCACCACAACGCCCATACTCCACTAGTATTTAAACTACCACTAGGCAATATGTTCCAATAGATTCATCACTTCCTCTTTTCTACATTCTATTCTTCATATTTATTGTGATAAACCAAGTATTTACCTTCCTTTGAATTAAAGACAGTGCAACCAAATAGCTGAGGTGTTGACTTGCTTTGTACAAAGGAGGTCAGCTGACCAAGCACCATGTAGCCTGATATACATGTTGGTTATAGCTTGCCTGTCACACCTTAATCCTGGATCAGATCACAATGTGTGCTATTTATATGTCATAAGTCATGTCTTGGGTGTCTAAATGGATAGACAACCTCTAGACAACCTATGTCCACTAGTATTTAAACTGCCACTAGGTGACATGTTCCAATTGATTCCACACATCCTCTTTGATTAGTTTATTTGTGATAGGCCAAGTCAGTGTCAATGTTGGCAAGCTTGGATTGGTTGACAACTTGGAGGATGGGCCCCATAAAGGCAAAGTACCTGAACTTGGACTCTGATGGGGGATACAATGTGCACAATGAGGCCCTGATGGGCCTTTTTCACCACTCTCATCAATAATACAATTGAGTTCAACTGTGGTGAAGACAATTCCTCATTTGATGAATTCATAGTCATCACCCTTGTTAATGCTATGTTCACTCTCTCCTGTGACACTGGAGGCAGTCCAGGGGGCACTGCCACCTCACATCCTGCTTCCCTCAGCAGGCATTCATCCCTCATTGTGCATAACTCTGCCAGTAGGACCAGCAGGCTGACTCTGGTGGTTCAGCCACCACTGCACAAACTTTTCTTTAAGGAAGGCATTGAATTGTTCATCAGACATAGACGTTGGAAGTTTAAAAACAGGTTTTATGGATCTCAATATAACGTTTGAAAAGGGTTAAGGAGAGAAGAAAATGGGGTTTATTTGTTATTGTTTCCTCTTAAAAAGTAAATGGATTTAACGCCTAGATAAGGGCTATACCCACTATGCAGTTAGCCAATGGCTAAGCTGGATTATGTGTAAACACATATAATCTTCATTATAGTCATAATGAGAGCAGGCTGGGCACACATGATTGGCCAGGGGGAGGGGGACAGTCAATATAGATAAATCCAATGGCTAGAACTCTCTGACTGTACATTGCATAATCTCTCATACTCATCCTTATACACTTTATTGGGATGGAGATTGACATCTTGACAAGTGTCAATTATTGGTTTTTCTTTCTTAAAATCATCCGTATCACATATAATATCAAACTTGTACATGCCACCCTCCTCGTGGAATTTTTTGATTAAGTCATCATTTCCCAATGTATTCTTAGAACCATTACTAGTCTGTACTACAATGTTGCTTCCAATAAATAATCCAAACTCTTCACCATAAGTTTCTTGGAACCTTGCTTGTACACTACCCCATGTAGCAGTTGTCATATTATCCATGATAACACCATACAATATGCTATAGTCACATATTTCAAAGATGATAGCAGAGTGACCTTCAGAATTAATCTTCAATTTAACAGTGCCCATCGAGACAATAGTTGATTATAAATATTCTGCAGCATATGTAAGCAAAATATAATGCAATGGCAAGTGTAGTAATATCTTGAACAATGGAGATGGGAAGAAAATATGGAGAAAGGTGGATATGCCCCACTTTTTATATGCCAAAACAAATTCTCCAGTGAGCCAGAGAAACAAGTGATGACATCATCTAGCAAGACTTTATGATATAACGTAATCAATAGAAGACTTGGGCACATACATCATACCCCCAATCCTTTTTTGAGTATGCCAAAGTGCAGTCAATGACGTGTTGATAGGTCAGCTGTTACCTTTCTTCAAAGCAAATCAACACTGGTTGGCTTGTTGCACTTCCTTTAACTCAAAGAATAGCAGCGATTTGTCCACCTACCTCATGCCTCCAATTTTCATGCAAGAATGCCAAAGTGCATTCGATCCTGTGATTGTAGTCTTGAGCTGTGGGTGGGTTGAAAGACCCAAGGATTCACACTACTTCCCCTGCATTAACTAATAATAAAGTACATGAAGAGATGTGAACAGCTGAAAATACTAGGCCTTTGGAGGGCAGCCATCTATATACCCAACCAATGGTCTTGTCCAATTTACGTAATTGCTTATTTTGCTATTTTTAAGAGGTACTTTAACCATTAGAATAACTGACCCCCACCAAAAATTTAGCAATTTAAGGACCTCTACCATCACAGGTTCTCAATAACTGACTTCCTCTCCTCTGGTCTCATCCCACGCATGCACGCCTTTCTTTTCTCTCATGCATGCTGTAGAAGATATGTCTTCTAAAGCGCTAGGCACACACTAAAACTCACTGTTCTGGACTTTATTCGTTTAACACAATAATAGTAGAAAAGTAAGTTAGTAATAAAGAAGATAAAGATGCCAACAAGTAGAGGCTGGCTCAAGCTCCTTGGATATGTAGCTGAAGGAAATGTCGATCCTTCCCATGCCGTAATTGTTGGAGCTGCATACATGGATAGAACTCCAGACAGATAAGACACTCCAAGCTTGTGCCAAGTGGTAGTAACGCTAAAAGCAGCAAAATACCACACATGCCTCACTTTTTTCATCTTGCACATTCTTTGATAATATATATATTGACTCATTTTTCTGCTTGCCTCCACTACACATCTTACAACCTTTGCTATTTTCAAACATGTCCCCTGTTACATCATCACATCATACTGCCACTCCATGCCCTCAAATAAATAAAACTAAGCCACACACTTTGCTAGCATGACTTTCCATCGACTACATCAATTGAAAACACTTTCGGCTTTACCGTGCGCCTAATGACAACCCTACAGAGTACTACTCTGTACACAAAAGATGCCACACCATTAACGTCATGGCCATATGTGACATTGATGGTCAGTTTATCTATGTTCACTCTGGGGCTCCAGGTGGGTGTCAAGACTTGCCAATATTCTTGTCTAGCGAGTTGGAGACTCAGCATGCAGATTACTTTAGCACTGGTGAGTACTTACTTGCTGACTGTGGATATGCCCTCTCACTCACAGTCATTCCACGGTATCATCGCAACAATGCACCTCAAGGCTCAGAACGTTCTACATTCAATGCAATTCACAGTGCTGCTCAGTCAACTATTGAGCATGCATTTGGGTGAATCAAGCACTGCTTTCCTGGTCTGGATCCCATCCCTCTCAAACTAGGGACAACCGAGGCAGTCAACAAGGCAAACAGAATGATTATTGTTGCTTTCTGCCTAGAAAACATTTGCCACAGTTTTCGCGACCATGGGGATTATTTGGAGAATAGTGGGTGGGCATATACCAGTGAGGATCAAGAGAGTGAGTTTGAAGCTCCAATCAATGCAACTGCAAGCGACAGACCTATTGGACCTCAAGTACGTCAGCAAGCAGAACTTAGCCAAACTGAACTTTGTGGTATCATTACTAGACGAAACATCACCTAGATAAATAATTTGTTTATGTTTTCAAAAGGTACAGGCTAAAAAGTGCTGTGAAGAAATGTTAAATTTAACAAAATAACTAATTGGACATGACCATGGTTTGTTAAAACTACATTGGACATGACCAAGGTTAAACCAACTCTTAGGGTAACAAAATAAGTGATTTCCTAAATTGGACAAGGCCTATATATTGTTGTTTTCACTGTTGATTACTTTCTGAGGTTGTCTCTGAGTGCGTTGTGCCTGAGGGGCAAGTATTCATGGTCTGCATGCAGGGGAATATGCATGGCAATTATCTGTTTGTTTCGTTGATCAGCTTGCATGTACTGGTTTAGGGTGGTGACTCGTTCGAGCTGCCACAGTATTCAAAAGCATAATCAAGGAGTATAAGATGGGTCATGTCAATGTGAGGTTAGAACAGTGTAACAAGGTTCTCCAGGCTAATAGACAGTAAGTTTAAATCAGACATCTAGTTTAAGAATAAATCTGGTGGCAAGGACATATTAACTGTACCTGTATTCTCATATTTTATATTTTCTTCCTGAGCAATCTTATCAGTGTCCAGTATTTCACACATTATACCAGGCTCATCACCTGAGCATGCCAAACCCTCCAAATATTCGAATGCATTGGTAAATCCTTCTACAGTTAGTCTCAAGGTATTTTCAGCTTCTTCAAACTTTCCTTTGTTGCCATAGCATATAAAGAAATTACCTTTTTTATCACAGGTTCTCTCTGTGTCTAGGCCAGAAGAGGAGATATAATA
>JANBUP010000214.1:0-10935 GCA_027579525.1 Coemansia furcata | reverse complement strand
CATGTCCGCCGCCAACGATTTCAACCTGCCACAGGCCCTCCGCATGGTTATCATGGGCCCACCAGGCTCTGGTACGTTACAAAAATAAACTGAAAAGCTGAACAAATTTCTACAACAGACTAATTTACTACTATTTGAACTGCTTACGCGCTGTTAGGCAAGGGAACGCAGGCACCCAGCATTGCCAGCAAGTACTGTGTGTGCCACCTGGCTACTGGTGACATGTTGCGGGCGGCCGTGTCCTCTGGTAGTGACCTCGGCAAGCAAGCCAAGTCGATCATGGACGCGGGTGGACTCGTTAGCGACGAGATCATGGTGGGCATGATCAAGGACAACATTGAGAACAACCGGGAGTGCAAGAACGGTTTCATCTTGGACGGCTTCCCCCGCACCGTTGTGCAGGCAGAGAAGTTGGACGAGATGCTGGACTCGCGCAAGCAGAGTCTGGACCACGCTGTGGAGCTAGTCATTGACGACAGTCTCTTGGTGGCTCGGATCACTGGGCGTTTGATTCACCCCAAATCGGGCCGCTCGTACCACCGTGTGTTTAACCCGCCCAAAAAGGATATGAAGGACGATGTTACCGGCGAACCCTTGATCCAGCGGTCCGACGATAATGAGGAGACCTTGGTCAAGCGCCTGGTCACATATCACAAGCAAACCGCGCCTGTCGCTGCCTACTACAAGGAGCGCGGCATTCTGAGAAAGGTCGATGCTGCGAGAAAGCCTGAGGCTGTCTGGGACACACTGCTGGCCATCTTTTCCAACAAGTACTAACTATTATTATTGAATCGACTAGCATGACTTTTATATATATATCTTTGTTGAGGCAAAAGAAAGGTTTGAGATAGAAGAGTGAGTGCAGGGTTTGTATTAGAACTTTGTTGGAGGCGGCGGAGCGGGAACCGGCTTGTCGGGTAGGTCCTTTTGCTTGGCTAGCCATTTTCTATGGAGCCAGGTGTTGTGCATTTTACGTTTGTGCCTACGCGCCATGATGAAGATGAAAGTGAACAGTACGACTCCCGCCAGACATCCCAGCCCAATGCCTATACCACACCCTGTCGAGCACTTTGTGCCACCGATTGGCAGCTCGGGCATGCCACCCAGGCCATCGCTGTTTGAGGACGAGTGGAGTATGTCTTCGTTAACTGTGGTTTTCTGAGAGTCGCCGGGAGCTGGTAGGCACAGAGCGACCCGTGCCAGTAAAAGGAATAGTACCAATAGCTGGTTCATCATGTGTGTTTGGGGGGAGCGACCAGCGCGAGGGAGTAATGATAAGGTGAGCAAAATAAATTTGAAATTGAGGAAACGGAGAAAGGAGGGGTGAAAGGAACTAACAGGTAGTGGATGTTTCTTTGTAGCAGATCCCTTTTGTGCGGAAACCTCGATTCTGTTATTTTTGTGGGTGGGTTTAAAGCTTTGCGGGCAAAAATGACGTAGGAGACCACCTGCACACAAAGAAGCTCGACGATGTCACGATGACCTTTGTTTGTGGTTGGCTGCACCTCTACTACTAGCAGAGGACATCGCCTAGTATCGGCCGGCGATCTCAGTTGTCTGTTGAAAACTGCACTGGTCTCATGTGACTAGGTATCATAACGTGGAGCCTGGTAAATGGACCAGAGATCCCAGACCAATTTTCGGCCACGCATAAGATTAGGTCTACATATAAATATTTGTTCACATTGTCGACGATGAAGCTGACCGCGGACCTTGTTGCCAGCTCGCCTTCGTACATAAACGCAATAAAGGACCGCGAGCTAGACCTCAGCTCCAACAACATCGCTGTGATCGAGAACCTTGGAGCCACGCGCGATCTCAACGACTCGCTTAACCTCTGCCACAACAACATACGCATATTAGGCAACTTTCCCACCCTCGACCGCCTACAATGTCTGTACCTGGCCGATAATAGGATTGCCGCCATTGAGCGCGATTTGGCCCAATTTCTGCCTCGGCTGCGTACCTTGGTGCTAACGAACAACGATATAGGTGACTTGGTTGATTTGGAGTCACTGAAGGAGTTCGGTGAGTTGGAGATCTTGTCTCTGGTTAACAACCCGGTTATGAGCAAGAAAGACGCTCGGCTGTGGTGTGTTTGGCGGCTGGCGTCTCTGAGGGTGTTGGATTTTGAGAGGGTCAAGCAGGGCGAGAGGGAGGAGGCCAAGAAAATGTTTGAGGCGAAGGATGGCGGGCTTACGGATTTGGCTAAATCGATCTTAGACGTCAAGTCGTCTTCGCCGTCGGCTGTCAACACGTTTGAGCCTGGCGAGGGTCTGGACCTCACTGGGGCTGCTGTGAAGGAGATGACGGCGGAAGAGATCCAGAAAGAACAGAGTATATCCGATCTTAAAGCCAAGATCCGTGACGAAATGGCGCAAGTAGAAGCTATGGAAGAATATATTTAATGGTAAACGTCTTATTTCTCTGCATCTGAGAGAACACCCTCGCTCTGCCCATGGTACGGGTGGTTGACAAAGTTGAACATTGGGAAGACATCAAAGTTCATAAACGCCCATGTAGAGTACGAGGCAGCCGTGCGTTGCATCGACAAGGGCAGGGAGGACACTCCGTGCATGGGCTTTCCCTGAGCCTTTAGCTTGGCGTACTCGATACGGTACTTTTTAATCTCGCGCGAGTTCTCTGTTAGCCCCGTGAACCGCGCTGAAACCAGTTGGTAGGCGGTTAGGAACCCGGACATTGCGCCAACAACTGCTGCCACCTTCATAGCCCGGATAAGCGGTTTGCCCGTGTTGCCCGTGGGCTGGTACCTCTCTACACATATATAAACAGGCAACTTAGTATGGTGGTCGAACTGGCCATGTGTCTTTAATTCATAGGATACTTGCCCATCCAGTACATGAATGCTGGGCCGGCGGCAGTGAACCCGGCGAATACGGCATAGTCGCTCCAGCGGAAGTAGCGGACCACTCGACTAAAAATTGGGTCAGTGTCGATGATTGGGTACGGCGCGTCGTGGAGTTTTTTGTCCATTGTTAGAATATTGTAGTAGAGGCGATTGGAAAGCAAATGCGTTAAAGACAAGAAAGGAAATTCGAGTCAATTTCAATTCACTATCTCCACCTGATTAATTACTGATCAACCGCGATCAGGGCTGATGCTAAAGATCTCTTTTTGCCGCTTGTACAGAGTTTCGGCTCAGCTCTCTACATTTAACTACATTTCGTTATAATCGCGTACTTGGAATGCTCGCTCGCAGCGCTAATCTGTATCGGACAATTTATTCCGCCAGGCTACGGCCATGCCTTTGGGCCGTGGAGGCCAGACCAGCCATTCTAGCCCTAGCACAACAGCAACAACCACGCTCCCAATACAGCAGTGGCTCTAAGGACCCAGCCAAGACTGATAGCGAGACTAAAAGGACGTTAGTGCTGCCACAAAGCTATGCCGATACTGTTCGGCGGCTGCTAAAGCGGTTCCTGCCTCAGTACCAGTCCTTGGCCATCGGCAAAGTAGTTTACGAGGCGTGCAGCACATATCCCGATTTTAAAGAGTTCTGGGTCGACGATTGTCAGCTACCAGAGACCTTCCAGACGTGGTTCTCGACTACGTCCCTTTATGTGTGGATGGCTATGGTGCGGATCAGAGCTGATCCCAATGCCAAGCACTATAACCAAGGCCTGGTTGATTGCTTTTTCAGAGACGCCGAGCAGAAGATGCGGTCGTCGGGTATAAAGTCTAGCAGAATTGTCAATGACACGCTGAAGGACTTGGTTTCGTCGTTTAAGGGCACTGTCATGTCGCTTGACGAGGGGTTCGCTCGCTCGGATGCTGTGCTTGCTGCTGCTATTTGGCGTAATTTGGTGCCAGTTGACGAAAATGTCATCCAGATAGACCGGATTGCCCTGTATGTGCGCCGTCAGATTCAGAGACTCGACAAGTGTGCTATCGACGACTTGACGGCGGGCGGCTTTGCGTTTGAGAAAATAGAGTGACTACAAATTGATGTATATCTTAAGACTTAATCTGAATCAAAATGTTGATCAAGGTGTGTTGGTGTGCCAACTTTTTTTTTTTTCCTCCAGAGCTGCGCCACAGCGGTTTGGGCAAAAGCGGGTGTCGCTTTGTCTTTGCTAATCGCTGACGCTATTAATTTCCTCCCTCTTGTTCATTTCGTCGCTTGTGCGAACTATCCTCTTGCATTCACCTCCTATTTTTATCGCGATAGTCACAGATCCATTACTACCTGTTGACGCATGTCCACACCTACGGGCGAGCCAGCACGCCGCTACAAGCTGAGAGTGAACTTTGTGGGCACCGACGCATATGAGAATGACGGAGACGTATTGCCATTCCGAAAGCTCATATATCTGGCCAACGCTAATGACCGAGTGGGCGAAGTACGACAGGGCATCAAAGCCCTATTCACCAAGCTATATCCAGAAGAAGGGTATGTATTCATAGTAGACAGTGGGTCCATATATTACATGCCTCCGCTCCAATACTTTGCTAACAACAACCATTTGTTATCAAGTGTAGACAGCATGCTGTGATATTGCTGCGTGATTCATACATGTGCGATGTTGCCGACGATTACTTGGTTTCGGAAGTATTCGACGAGAGTCCAGTGGTTTATGCAGCGATGCCAGGACTGACCATTCCACTTGACACTTCTGGTATGAGTTTGAACGACCCGCTGCTCTCGCCCAACGAGTCTATCATAAGCGACCGTCATGACCCGGGGTATCGATCTAAGCGCAGGCGTTACACGTTCTCTTCCTTGCGGATATCTGACTCCCCCTCGTTTTCATCTCAGAACACGCCGTTGGACAGATCTCCTCAGTCACAATGCAGAGGTGCGTATGACATTAGCGGTCAGGCAGCACATCCAAAAGCCATGAATAACAATAACGCCAGCTTCTCGCATATGAGTTCAGAGCTCATGCCATACTTTAAGAGCACGGCGGCACGGACCAGAGTGAGTGAGCGTACCGATAAGGTTACGAAAACCACTCTTACTACGTCGAGTTCTGATGCCTGGACGCGTGTCGAGTCCCAGGAGCACTCTTCGCCAGCGCTGACGGGCCTTCCAATGCAGTCGTCTTCCCCGAATATTGACTGTGACATGGACACCTTGCCGCAGCACCGACCATCGCCAAGCATGGAGCAGACTACCGCTGCTGTCGTTGCTCCTCCTCCTGCTCAATCAGTGGAACCGACACATACCGAGGTCGCTCAGACCGCGTCAGCCGATACGACAGTCACATCTACGCCGGTCGTTCCCGTCGCTACTATTGCTGCTGCAGCTGCACCCGTCACGAAGGATGAGGAAGCGCCAGCAACTAAGGAGGACAGTCCAAATGTGTACCTTCGCAACACCTACCCAGCTCTCATCAAGCGCCTGTCTGACCCGCCCACCAAGTCAGCTGACGTGACCAACAAATCACCACAACCCTCCTCTCCTGCAGCCTCCAACGATATGTGCGTTGTTGAGCCGACGCCCGCTCAAGCCAATACCCCGTTGGTTATCCAGCCGTCCTTGAAGTCGGTGGTTGAGCCTCCAGCTGAAAAGGCCGAGAGTGTTATATCCATATCTAGTCATGGGACGGTCGGAGCCTCTGAAGTTGATAGCGACTCGTCAGAGGAGGAGAGCGGGTCGTCGGAGGAAGAAAGTGGGTCGTCGGAGGAAGAATCTGACGAAGAGAGCGAGTCATCGTCATCCAGCGACAAGGAAGGCGACACTAAGGACGGCAACACCGAGTCTGCGGATATGGAGGTCGATGAAACTACCGCTTCAAAGTCTGCAGAGATTATTGCGAGCGAGACTCCTCTCCTGAGCACTTTGTCAAAGGTTACGCTGGACGAAGGCAATGGGAACAAGACTGCAGCCGTGGTACCCTTGGCCAAAAGCGCCTCCGCGGTGGCGGTGCCCGAAGTCAAGGTGTCCACTGTGGCACCAACCATCGATACTGCCATTGCCACAGCGGTTGCAGAATTGCCAAACAAGAAAGTGGCTACTACTCTGGATGCGTCGAAAGCGCCCTCTATCAAGGATGCAAGCGATTCTAGTAGCGAAACCGATTCTGAGAGCGAGGAGTCTGATAGCGAGGAAGATTCGGAGAGTGATAGCTCGGAAGAAGAGTCGGATTCTGCTGCGTTGAACACGATTCGAGCTCTATCGGGCAAGGCCGTCGAGACTAAAAGCAATGGCGTCACAAAGCCCCCAGTTTCCAAAGTGGAAGTTTCTCGTCCTCCGCTGGCTAGCCAAAGCGCGACAACAGCCGTTGACTCGAGTGCCAAGACTTCTGTTGCGCCAAGGCGAAAGATCCAACTAAAAGCGAACATAGCTGCTGGCGCCTTGTCGGACAGTTCGGACGATTTGGATTCTGACATTGAGAGCAAAACTGAGCGCAAGCAGCGCCTGAAGCCGCCGGCCCTGAACTTGCCCAATACCAATCGCCGAGGCAGCGGGCTTCTCGACTTGGTTAGATCTCAAAAGTCTGCGCTTGGCCGCGAAAGCCCAGGAATCATGTCGATTAGCCAGATGGCGAGTGCCAAGCCCTTCGACGATATTCGCAAGTCCATGGCGAGGCATGCTGCTTCTCGCATCCCGCCGACGCCCACTACGGCTATGCCTCAAACACCACGCACATCTGTAATTGCGCCCAAGTCTGCTCCATCGGACTCTGACTCGAGCCCCGACTCCGACTCTGACGCGAGCAGCGACGACGAGGATCTCACGCTGGAGGTCAAGCCTAGTCAGAAGGCAGTGGTGGCTTTGGCCAAGGGTGGTCGGCCAATTCGCTTTGCTGGCGCAACAACTCCGTCGGCAAGCGCCAAGGCACGGAGGAGAAAGTCAACCCTGTTAAACTTATAGTGTCAACGTTTGAAAATATATCCGTTTTTTGTTATTGCTATAAACACAGTTTGTTTACATGGTGTTTGATGTTGAGTGGTTACAGATACAAATTTATTATTAATAAATTTCAAAAAGTACTTGTTGCAACATGTGCAACGGCATGTCCACGAACAGCCCCGTTTACTTTAGCGGGCAGACAAGCTCGCACTGGCAAATGGCTGGGCAGACCTGAGTCTTGCATGGCTTGCAGCGCTCGACGCACTTGGCGTGGGGCTTCTCTCCGCACTTCCAAGGGCAGACCTTGTACGACTGGACCGTCGGGTAGCACGCGTGGCCGGGCTTGCACTCTGACTTTATCTGATCAATGTAGCATGGATTCGGGACACACTTGTTGGCGGCAACCTGAACCGCGACGGCGGAGATGGCGAGAAGGAGAGTTGTGAATACTTTCATTGTTTGCGTGGAAGGGAGTAAGGCGGAGCGAGAGAATGTATCAGATATTGGCGGGAACCTGGAGAACATCAGGCCAAATGCTCACGGGAATGGTCCAGTATTTATACTTCATTGACAAGTTGGTTGCGGACGCTTTCTCCAAAATATCAGGTGGAAATTTAGAAACACGCCTAGCTGCGAAAGGGGATACTGCCCAAATTTGGATGTGTGCGTGACAGACGAGTGCTGCAAAGATACCAGAAAATTCTCGAGCACGCCGTGCATCTTTCTGCTATTTTCGTCACATTTGCACTTTTCCCAATTATTAGTAGATTTAAGGCAAACAATAGAGGCGTCGTCTTCCCTGCCACCAATCAATCCAAGCAGCTTAGCACATGTATGCACATGTATCCATTGCCCCGCGTCTATATTAAGATTTATACCAGAAATGTAAGGGGCTCCCTCCTTCCGCTCTCTGTAAGAACTGGGCTGTTCACACTCGCACACTATAGCGCCACTGATTTCGAGGCCGGCATGGTAATGCTAAATATAATGCACAAAGCAGACAATCGCATGTATTCGGCTACAAAGATCCAGACGTTTATGACACTGCAGCTCGTCCACCCTCCTATCTAGTCATCGTGCCGATCCCCATGCTCCAATTGTTCGTGGGCTGCCGTGCGGCGCTGCATTAACATCTTTTGATTTCTTACGCGCTCCTTCTGCTTGATCAGCGGTCTGGGCATTGCTGGCGGCCGGCTCGACCCACTGGGACCACCACGCCTGGCAGGCTGCCTTGCCTTGGGTTGTTGGCGGCGAGCTGCGCCCTGGTCGTCGTCGCTGCCGTTTTCGCTTGCCTCTTCGTTGCTTCCATCGGCATCAGGATCGGCGCTCAAATCTATTCCTAGATCATCTACCGGTTCGTCGCTCTCTTCATCAGTGCCATGCTCAGAACGGGGGATTTGCGAGCTGACACAGGCACCCCGAATGTCGCGGTGCTTTAGATTGCCCGTACTGAGCGCGCCCTTGCAGTTGTTGTTTTCCATCAGTGCTATAACGTGGAACAAGAACTGCTCCAGCTTGCGCTTCACCTGGGGAACTCCCGACTGCAACCTCGTGTCCTTGGCCACCTTGGAGTGATTGCAAATGACCTGCAATGCTCGGGTCGACTTTTGCACGCGGGTGAATACCTCTACAATGTCGTCGCGGTGGAGAAGGAGGTACTTGTCGAGTCGCGGCAGTATGACCTTTGTGATCTGGTCCACCAAAGCACTCCCGCAGCGCAACGCTACGAGTAGAATAGTGCGCAGCGTCGTGCCTTCCACGCTTTTCGTAATATCAGTGAGTGCCAACCAGCTGGTGGCGATCATTGACGAAAATGCAATGATCTCGCGCCCGGACATCTCGTCCAGCCACGCCTGCTTGATATTCAGCGCCAATGCTTGAGTGACAGCCTTGTAATAGGTGGTAAACGTCGCCGGCTTCAGCGTCGCAAATGCGTTGTCGCTCTGGCCCGGGTGGGTAGAAAACATAAACAAGGTCTTGGTCGCGTACTCGTGCGTAAGCTGCAGGCGGTCGTGTGGGCAGCGCATAATGTGCTGAGTGATGATGTACTCCAGGTCGCCAGGCTTCAAATCCGCAGACTGCGCCCACTTTGCCGACAGAATCTGGCTGGCCAAGCTGCTGATGCGCCCATCCATTGTGGCATTGCGCTGCTCGGCAGTCATGCAGCGCATCTCTTCTGGAAGCTCTGTGTGCGGAGAAAAGCTGCGCATGGCGACTAGCATTCGCAAGATGCACAACGCCGAGCCAGAGTTGCCCACCAAATCCGTCAACCCAAGCAAATAATCGAACGCCCGCCGTACCAGCACACTTGTCTCGATTTCGGCTAGCTCTTCTTGGTCGGTGTGTCGACCTTCGATGGCAAGGGCGCCCAAGACGGCTATCAGCATACTGCTGCGTTCGTCAAAGCCGGTGCGGGCTGCTTCATGTCCATGGTCAGCACCTTCCGTGGCCTTGCTCGAGTCATTCTGTAGTCCATCCCAATTAAGCACCGACGAAATAAGCTGCAGTAGCGTGTCGACACATGCCTCTATCATATCCACGTCATCTAGCACGTCAACGCCAGATATCAGGTGTCGATACTCTACAGCATGAGCGGGAACCTCGACATCGTTGCGGAAATGCGCCCGCGTTACCAGACAGCTTGTCAGGTACCGTAGCAGCGACGGAAAGACGGGCAGCAGTTTCTGCGCGATATCGCTGGCCGAGCTACCAGCGATAGTCGAGCCAAAGGTGGCCAGTGCACCGGCGTGGCTACCAGTGGGCTGCTTCAGCCACGGAAAGCGGCGCTCTGTGTGCTGCACTAGCTTCGTATTGACCACGGCGCTCAACTCGCGCAAGAGCATGCTCAAGCCATGCGAGCTCAACATTGCTTGGGGCTGTCCACTGCCATCGCCATTGCTGTCGCCGCCACATCCAGTGCAGATGTTAAAAACGCTATAGGCAGAAAAGCTCAGCTCGCGCAAAAGCAGATACGAGTCTCTCGCAGTGTCGTCTGTTGACGTGGAAGAGACAGCACCTCCCGAGCTCTTTGACTTGCGGCCCCGCTTCTTGCCCTTTGCGGTGCTGCTATCTGGCAAGTCATCTTGGTCGTCAACAAATTTGCGCGTGTCGTCCTGCGATAACAACAACCCGCCGATATCTACTGTATGCGTCGTACTCCGCGCGGATCTGGGCACATCGTCAGTATCTGGCTCATCATCGACTTGCATGGCTGTATCGTCGCCACTCGGGCGAGGCGAGCGCAAGGTCAATCTGCCAACAACAGCAGTGGATCTGACCACGGGTGTATCAGATGCGCCAGGAACCAACCCCGCTAACATGGGTCGGAACTCGTGTAGAGTGCCTCTGAGTGTCTCAGCGACAGAGGCCAAGTCGCGCTCGATATTTGCCAATTGGTTTACGCGCTGCACAACCTTTCCGCGTATTTCAGCTAGCGGCTGATCAGCAAAGGCATTGATGACCTCGCGGACCCAGTTCACAGCTACAAATAGCGACGTGCACAAGACGCGTCGCAGTTCGGGCGGCCAGAATTTGATTCGATCCATGAGCTCGCGACGCTCTTCCTCGTTGACACCCACCAGCAGGTTGCCAGATATCAGCGCAGATGTGCTGTTCTCGATACCGTCAGCCAGCGAAAACGCCGATGGAGACGAGGTAGTAACGTGTGCCGGCAAGTCGTCAGAGACATCTACTGGCGGCAATAAGTACATACCGCAGACAAGAAGGGCGTCGATTTCAGCCAGCGAGCCATCGCTTAGTGCCTTTTCGCAAACTTGAACCAGCCGCAAGAGTGACGGAAGACAAGAGAGCAAGCTGCCACGAAGCTTGGGGCAAGCAGTCGCTTCCTCTGGCACGTCTGGGCGCTTGGCAACTCGGTCAAGCCCCAAAGCCGTGGCATCGCCGTTGTGATTAAAGATGTCTAGAATGGTCGACTCCTCGTCATCCAGCGACAGCGCCACGAATGGCGGGGCGGCTAGAAGGTATCGCTCAGTCATCCTCTCCGTGTCGCCCAAGAACTGGTCAGCAAATGTCGAGGAGACGTTCTCGTGGAGCCAGTTTAGTAGCTGCGGATGCAAGCCCTGCGTCTCTACAATATGAGCCAGCTCGTCGTATGTCAT
>JANBUP010000213.1:0-10936 GCA_027579525.1 Coemansia furcata | reverse complement strand
CCCGGCTCAACCGCCAGCGAGCGAACCCATCCGATGTGCCCGCTGATAACCCGCATCATACGCCACGGCGCGTGCCACTCCGGCCTCACCGGCTCATAGTTGCGCTTACGCACGAGATGCTGCCCTGCCGCCGCCGCCGCCGTTGCTGCCTGCGCATCGTCTGAATGGCGGTTGGCCCTGTCGGCTGCAGACAAAACCAGCTCACGCGTCGGTTGTTTGACCTTCTTGGCCGCCCGTGTCTTTGACTGCTTTCCCAACAGCCCGTCCAGCACCTTTTGCACCTCTTCGTCGACGTCTGTTATATGCTGTGTCGTCTTTGCATTGCCTGGGATGAGCTGCGTACTCGTCGATGAGTTGGCGGGTTGTGTTCCGGGGTTTTCAGCGCCCCGAGGCAATTCGCGTGTAAATATGTATTCGTCGCGGTATTTTGTTGCTACGTTTGCCGAGCGGCTCTTCATGCGTGCATCGGCCGTGATTGCTGAAGTCGATGTGCCCTGGAACAAACTGTTGGTGCCATGTACAACCGCTTGTACCAGCGGTTCTAGCGAGTACACGGCCTGAGAATCCACAGTAGACATGATACGAGAAATACAAAAAGCGAGGAATTTAGCTATCATATAATTTCGCCCTCGATCATCCCCCCAGAATTTAAAACGTACTTTTGCTGATTTATAAACTGTGGGTGATCCAGGTGATTGTCCAATTTAAAAAAAAGGAGGCGCCATATGCTAATGTCCGTGTGGCATGGCGCAAATGCACATCAAAAATTGGGTAAACCTTTTTCTTCTGTGCCCAACTAATTAAGGCGCAAGTAAATGCAATAAATAAAACAAATAAAACAAGCTTTGGTTTCACATCGACCTGTTTTTTTTTTTTTTGTACTTTTATTAATCACTTTTTTTGCTATTATTATATTAATGTCGTCGGCGACTTTGTTGTTGGATAGGGAGGCCCAGGATAACCCATTCCAGCCATTGCTTCAGGAATCCGCGCCCTCGGCTCCCACCGAGCCCTCGTCCCTGCTATACAACCCCGCTGCATTTAATGTACTTTTACTACTAAACGCGCTCAGCGTCCTGTGCAGCCTTGGCAGCATATTGCTTCTGGTGTGTCTCCGCCACCAGCGCGGACGAGTGTACCGATGGCAAGCACAACCCGTATCGATCCGGCTAATACTCTACGCAGCAATTATTGACATCTTTTACACTGCATTCCGCGTCTACGATATGGCCATATCACAATCGGAGACGAGGGCTGATAGCCAGGCCAACTGCCAGGCGGCAATGTTTGGTGTAACGTTTTTTGCCCTTCTATCCGTATTTGTGCGTGCCCTGTTCTCGGCACACCTACATGCCGTGGTAGTCCACAAGCTAAACAAGCCTTTGAGCTACGAGCGACGATTCATCATTGGCTCGTTTGTATTGGCCCTATCCTTGGCACTATTGCCGTTGACCAGGTTCTCATATGCGTGGATTGAATATGACCCAACGCTGGGGTCTGGCCATTGCTCGTACTTTTCTTTGAACTCTCTCCCCCGTGGCCTAAAGATGTCAGAATACAGCGCAGATGAGGCGCGGCAGGCAGTGATATCTGGAGTCCTGTGGTGCTGGGCCACGTATTTTGGCTGGGTGGCTCTGACAATAGCATACAGCACTTTGGTTATAGGCGCAGTCATCTACCAACTCTACGTTGAGCGGCAACGCACTATGCAGCTCACTGCCCACCGCTACAACCAACTGCATGAATTATTTCCCGCGAAACAGGATGATGAACCAGATCGCTCAGCGCTGGTGTTTGTTCGCAGTCTTGATGGCTTAGAAGTCTGGCGGCTAGCCAGGCAGGTGCTTCGTCGTGTGGCACAGTTTCCAGCAACAATTATCGTTTGCCATTCTCTCGAGGTCGCTTGGGCAACTGCTACTTTGGTCTGCATCATCCCACTGGTTCGCCGCGATGCAGCCACCAGGAGTAATCATAGCGATCTGAAGATATTGTACGTCACCATGCAGGTCATGTTGGCGCTACAAGGCATTATAACGCTGCTGTCATTGTGCTTGGAGCCAGCGGTCAAAGCTTTGTTGGCGGAGTGGTGGCGGATTTGGCGCAACCGCAACCAAAGTGGGGTTGGTGAAGTAATTCCAGTAATACCACAGAATCGATTGGGTACTGCTGGTCAGGTGGCATCGCTTGAGGCTATGCCATGGGATATTGTTGTGTGCCAAGCACCCACAGAAACTAGCCAGTAAATATGCGTCTAATATTCTCCTTTTGACTTTTACGTTGTCTGTTCTTTGCAATACATCAATCATAGTTGTCAGCTAGTGCTGGTTTGGGATACGACAAAGCAGGGAAGTCGATATTAATAAATGGTAGTTTTGTTACAAATAACTTGAGAGTAGAGCAAACGGGTGCTCTCCACCTACTGGGGGAGTGAGGGCGGCCCATCGGTAAAGTCAAAAAGTAAGCTATATGATAAAAGACAAGTGTTTATTTACGAACCGATATTTAAGAAAGAATAGCTGGAAGGCTAGACTAATAAACTGGCTGACAAGGTGCACATCCAGCCCACATGAAACACTTGGATAAGTAGGGTGGAGGCAATTGCGAATGCACAATCAATTTAGAGGTGCATCGAATGCGAACTAATTATCATTGGAACTGTGTAGTTAATCAAAACACAGCAGGGGTAAAGCCCCTCAGGCGCCTTGAGGTAGGTCGAGGATGTGAGTGTGAATCTCCCCTGACGCTGCTGCAACAAACCAATACTACTATTTTCCTAATAGTATCAAATTCACCTAGTATGCAGTGATCTCAATCCATTAATTGAATACTTTAAATATCGGTTATTCCTTTCTCAGCGTTATAAGAGGGGACTAGTTTCTCAACCTGAGCACGTACACTAACTGCTGGCCTAAAATAATCCTCCTTCATACTTTTATCTTGAAGATCATAATATCCAAAAACCTCAAGCTCTTGGTCAGTGTATTTCTTCATTGCCTTCATATTATCATGAAATTCTCCTGACGGTCCCAGATCTTCAAGCTCTTCGTCAGTGTATTTCTTCATTGCCTTCACCTTTTCATATGGTACTTCTGCTTTTAAGAGGTTTCCAAGCTCAGTAATCAGTTGGGTGGCTTTCTCTTGGTCTGTTATCAAAGCATGCACTCTACCAACTGTAGCTCTCCGAGTTTCACTTTCCATAGGACGTGGTAATTTGTCATCGGTTCCATAGAATAAATACACAATCTTGTCTTCCCTCGCGGGTAACGTATCAAAGGTAGCGATGGTCGTCATGTAACCTTTTAAAATGACAGGCGTGGTATAAAGCTCTTTACCAACCTCCTTGAGTTTGACATTTAGTTCTGTCACTGCATCATTAGCAGGCTGTCCAGTCCTTTCAACATGTCCACTAATTTTCAGATTGTTCGCAGTATTGGTAACGGCATAGTAATAATACATCATTGTTGCAATAGCTCTGTCAGGCAAGTAAGTATGAGTTTGAATGCTATGTATAATGTGTTTGGTAGCTGTCTTAAATGTAGCAGTAAGGGAAAGTAGCTAGCTTTTTATAGCAGAGCAAAGGGGAATTCCTCTGCATGCTGTAGGAAGAGCCCAGAAGAAGTCTCAGTTGTGCAGTTGTGCAAATGTTGTTGGGGAATGCAAGAGCACAAGGAAATCGCTGTCTGCGATTTGCCCCACTTTTTCTTTCGTGACTGCAAGAGTGCAAGAAAATCGAGGAGTACAGTTTATTTTTTCTCTTTGTTTCAAAAGAGACGCGAAGAGAATCGAGCAGTCATGTTTCCTACTTGCAGCTTTCTGGGCGCACTTTGCTTCCGCTTTTTACTTTGGTGACTGCAAGAGTGCAAGAAAATCGAGGAGTGCAGTTTATTTTTCTTTGTTTCAAAGGGCGCGGGTTGACAATCGAGCAGCCATGTCTCTTATTAGCAGCTTGCCACGCACACCCTGCTCCACTTTTTCTCTACTGAATGTGAAGAAAGATATATTGGGTATGGCATTTATATTAACATTCGTTGTTTTAAAGTCACATGCAAAGGCAAGTGAGACTTGGGATTCGCGATGGAGTAGGGGGTAATGTATCTTTCTTCCCCATTTCTGGAATTTATTTATACGTTTCAGACCCTTTGTTCAAGACACTCCTCCCTTGTAATCGACATGGCGGCCATTGTATTATTGTAGGTGACAAAAGATGGCTAGGCGAGCTGGTTGAGCAGTGTATTCGTGTAAGATGGACAAATCAACAAGTGACATTCTAATAAAAAAAGGGGGGTTAAGCGCGTTCTTCAATAGCATCGTTAATCATGTCAATAGCGCGCTCGACCTCGTTGCGGGGGCCAGTAACCGAGACCCAGGGCGACTCGGAGCCGCGAGCAGGCACAGCGACGTCACAGGTAGTAGCATCGCGGATCTTCGCGATCATAGCACCCTGCTTTCCAATAATGTGGCGGTGGCTGCGGGGATCAACGCGGACGCGCGCATCAACAGACTCCACAGACTCAGCAAGCGCCTTGTTGACAGCCTCGAGAGCAGCAGGCAATTTCGATGCTTCGCCGCGCAGGATCCACTCGGCGGTGAGGCCGTCGAGGGCCAGGGGTAGGAAGACAACGTCATCAGCAGCATTTTCGTCGAAGGCCGGCTTGGGTGGTGCGCGGTCTACGTGGGCAGCATCGACCTGCACGCCAAAGTCAGCGCGCACGCGGCGCCACAGCGCAGAGGTGCGGCCGCCCAGGCGCTGATGCTGGGCCAACGCAACAACAACCTTCGCCTCATCGCGCACGAGCGCCAGCAGCGCAGCCGACGCAGCAGCGCAGTTGTCGGGAAGCCCCGTGATGCGCACATCAGCGTCACTTCCGCCGCGGCGCGGGAAGTTGATCTCAACCGAATGGGCGTCCTGCAGCTGCTTGAGGTGCGCGCCGCCGCGGCCGATGACAAAGGCGTGCTGCGTGGCAGGGATGTTCACAGCCACGGTGACCTGGCGCTCGCGCTCGGCCACCAGCTCCTCGATGCGCGCGCGCACGGCGGCCACCACGACGCGGTCGCCCTTGAGCCGAACCGAGTCGGCATCAGCAGAGCCCGCGCGGGGGAACTGCACGCGGCACGAGCCGGCGCCCGTAGCGGCATCGGGGTCGCCGCCGGCCTGCGTGACGAGTTCGCGCACGCGAGCGCCCGCCGCGCCAATCAGGAAGCGGTGGTGGCAATGGGCCACAACGACGACGTCGTCGGCCTGCGCCTGCTGCTCGGCCACGACGGCCTCGATGGCCGCGCGCGCCTGCGCAACGCCCGCGCGCGTACCCACAATGGTGACGTCAACGGCTTGGCCCCCTGTGCTCTCGCCGAGGTCAATGCGCGTGTCGCTGGCGTCCTTGATCTCGCTGATCCGCGACCCGGCGCGGCCCACGACGTGTGGCAGGCAGTCGGCAGGCACGGAGAACTTCACAGTGTGGCCGTGCTCAATCTCGTACGCGGCCAGCTCCAGCAGCTCGGCCTTCGCTGACTCAACGCCGGCGCGCCCGCCGCGGATGCGGATCTGGTCAGCCCCCAGCGGCTCGGCCTCCTCAGCCGAGTCGGCCTTGGGGAACTGGATGCGCACATGGTACTTGTCGCCCAGGCGCCTCACGAACTTCCCGCCGCTGCCAATCAGCGCGCGGTGCAGCTCGGCAGCCACAACGATGGTCTCCGCGCACTCGTCCGCCAGCCGCTCCACGAGCGCCGAGATCTCCGCAGACACAGCATCGACGTCGGAGCGCGTGCCCGTGATGCGCACCGACGCGTCGGCAACGTCGATGTTGACGTCACGCCCCGCGCGCAGCTTCTTCAGGGTCTCACCGCCGCGCCCCACAACGCGCGCCACAAGGCCCTGGGGCACGGCGACGTCGGCGCGGAACGAGCGCAGCGCCAGGGCCGCCGCCGCCTGCGCCACGCGGCGCTCGATCTCGGCCACCACGCGCGCCGCCGCATCGGCCGGGCCCCGCACCTCAACCGACTCGGGCGCCAGGGCGTCGTCCTTGCGCGGCGTCACGCGCGAGTTGAGCGGCTCGGCCTGAGCCGTCGCCACCGAGCCGAACCGCAGCACAACGCGCGACGCGCCCTCCGCAGCGCCAGCCGCTCTCAGCAGCGGCTCCTGGGCGGCGGCCATTGCGGGCTGCTGCGCCACGGGAACCTGCGCCACCAGGGCGACGGGCGGGTCGGCGGCGGCCAGCGTGGCGCGGAACTCCTCGAGGGTGAGGCGCAGCAGGTCGCGGGTCTTGCGCTCGCGCTCGGCGGCGTCGGCGATGCGGTCGACGTCGGGGTTGAAGCCCTCGTACACCACAAGCACGCCGCCCTCGGGCGCCAGCAGCGCGTACACCGACCGCTGGGCCTGCAGCCGCCCCACGCTCTCCGCCAGCGCCGCCGCCTGGTGCGGCTCGACGTCCATGCCGTTGAAGTGGTGCGGGGGGAACGCCGCAAACAGCGCCGCCAGCCCCGCACGCGCCCCCGCCACCGCCGCCGGGGTCGGCGCCGTGATCTCGATCACCAGCTGCGCCGGATCAGTCGCCGCCGCAACAGCCGCCGGCGCCGCCACGCGCAGCACCGCGCCGTGCTCGCTCTCGATGCGCCGCAGCCGCGCGCGGTCGTGGAAGTACCGCAGCGCACGCTGAGCATACAGCAGCGGCCGCCCGTACGCGCCGGCCGCCTGCGCGGGGTCAAAGGTGTCGACAGCCAGCGACGCCGCGCGCTCCAGCACCATCTGCACCGCCTGCCCCACATCCGCCGGAGCCCCGCGCACCGAGATCTGCTCGCTGGCAGCGCGCGGAGGAGGCACGCTGACGCTGCAGCCAGTGGCCAGCGCAATGTCGCGCAGCCCGCTGCCCCGCTCGCCCACCACGAAGCGGTGCTGGCGCTTGGCCACCGCCACGCTGACCACCTGCGACGCGCCCATAAGCGCGTTGCTCATCTCGCGGATATGCGCACACGCCGCCTGCACTGCGGGCCGCTCTCCCGCCACGCCCACGGCGCCCGCGTCGAGTGGCCCCGGAATGCGGAGTGTCACGCCAGAGTGCGCGTCCTGCAGGGCCCTGAGCCCCGCGCCGCCCTTTCCCACCAGCAGCGCGTGCGCGTCGCGGGCCACAGCCTCGAACGCCACGCGACGCGTCGTGCGCTTATCGGCCGCTGCCTCCACCATGGCCACAGCTGCTGCTACGCCGAGGGCGTCGCCGGAGACCGACACGTCGACGGTGGCGAACGAGTCGCCTGCGTCGAACGACTCGGCTCCCACCGCCAGCACAGCGCCGGTCTTCGCCTGGATCGCCTGCAGCCCGCGCCCGCGCACGCCCACCACCGCAGCGCGTGCCTCGGCGGGCACTGCCACCACCTGCGTGACGCGCGGCGACAGCTTGGCCACCACCTCGCGCTTGGCGCGCCCCACGGCGTCCACTGCGCCGCTGATGACGTACGTCGACGTCGCAAGCACGGCGTTGTGCGACACGTCGATGCGCGCCCCCGTGCGCTCCATGATCTTCAGCACCGCCGCTCCCACCGCCTCCTGCATCATCAGCAGGTCCACCACCTCCGTCGCCCGCTGCTGCTGCTTCCCCTGCTGCAGCGCCCCCGTTGCCCGCGGCAGGGCCTTGGAACCCCACGCTATCGGTGCCTTGGCTGTCGATCCGCCCAGCGCTGGGAACAGCTCTTGGTCGTTCAGGTCCACCACCTTGCTCCTGCGCACCTCCACCGAAGCCACCGCTGCATCGCTGCTGCCGTCGTCGTCGCTGCCTACTGCCGAGTCCACTGCCGCCGCGTTCTCAAACATCGCCGCTGCAGATACCTGCCTCGCCACATTCTCGTCGCTCGCAGTAGCATCAACTACGTCATCCGATACTGCGTCGCCGGGGAACCCTGGCCGCACGTACGCTGGGGGCGCCGGTGGGCAAACGCATATCGTCGCCTTGGGATGCCCCTCCACCTCCTCTTCCATCGCCTCAGAAACGGGTGGGAACTCGGGAGCAACGTAGCCTGGAGGAGCTGCAGGGCAGATGGCAAGGAACGGAACAGGAACATCTTCATCCGCTGGAGCAACATCATCTTCACTAATGGTCACTGCCGCTGAAACTGACTCTGCCAACAACAACGCACGCGCTTCGGCTTCGGCTGCTGCTGCAAACTGCGCCGCTGGTGATAAATGAGTAGACATTTCAAACTAATCGCAAAAAAATATAAAGATGATGGAGAGGTTAATTGGCTGACCGACACGCAGATTGTAGCTCAATGGAAACTTGAACTACGACGACAACAAAAAAATGGTTATAATATGTATTTGAAGAGAAGAAAACAATAATCTAAAGTGAGTACTAACAATCCCTCAGGGAAGTGCATCATCCGTCCACATTCTTGCCCAATAGCATCCCTCCAACATTGCTCCTATCCGATTGGTCCAGTCATCAGTTTCACGTGATACCCTCACAAATACACTCTATGTAAAGCTATTTACTTAATAGAATTAGCTAAGGCTCTGAGATGCTCTCAGTGTCCAGGACCATAGCTCGTGTCCATACAGGCTTCCAATACAACGACAGAGTCATCGTATTCTCTATTTAAAATTGCTGAAACCCCCAATTATATTATTGGACGTATTATCAACTACACCCTGGCTTGTAGTCCTCTCAATCAATTAATTGAAATCTTTACATATCGGTTATTCCATTAGCTTCATTATAAGATGGGACTAGTTTCTTAGCGTAATCATATATATTAGTTATTGATTCAGACTGTTCACCATTCCTAATAGCTGAACATTTCTCTTCAGTTCCATAGAATAAAAACACATTACAGTCTATATACTTGAGTTGATTATCAAATAAATCAATGGCTACCATGCGACCTTCTAAAATGACAGGCGCGGCATGAATTTCACTACCAACATCCTGGAACTTGATATTTAGTTCCGTCACTGCATCAGCAATAGTCCTTTCATTAGTTTTCTCTACATGCCCACAAATTTGTAGTTTGTTGTCAATATTGGTAACGGCATAGCAATAGTAAGTCATTGTTGAAATAGCTCTGTCAGGCAAGTAAGTATGAGTTTGAATGATATGTATAGTGTGTTTGGTAGCTGTCTTACATGTAGCAGTGAGGGAAAGTAGCTTGCTTTTTATAGCAGAGCAGAGTGGAATTTCTCTGCATGCTGTAGGAGAAACCCCGAAGAAGTCTCAGTTGTGCAGTTGTGCAAATGTTGTCGGGGAATGCAAGAGAACAAGAAAATTTCTATCTGCGACTTGCCTCACTTTTTCTTTCCTGACTGCAGGGGTGCAAGAAAATCGAGGTGCGTCATTTGCTTACTTTTAAACAAAGGGTACGTGTTGAGAATCGAGTGGTGTTCTTCAATATAGCAGCTTGCTGTGTACGCATTTCTTTCGCGACTGCAAGGGCACAAGAAAATTGCTGTCTGCGACTTGCCTCACCTTTTCTTTCGTGACTTCAAAAGTGCAAGAAAATCGAGTTGCGTCATTTTCTTCCTTTTAAACAAAGGGTACGTGTTGAGAATCGAGTGGTTTTCTATTTTTTGCAGACTTACATGTATACTGTGCTCCACCGTTTCTTTGGTGACTTCAAGAGTGCAAGAAAATCGAGGTGCGTCATCTACCTGCTTACTTTTCTTCAAAAGACACGTGAAGGGAATCTAGCAGTCATGTTTTTTATTAGCAGCTTACCACGCAAACCCTGCTCCACTTTTTCTCCACTGAATGCGAAGAAAAATTTATTGGGGATGGCAATTATTTTTGTTGTCATGGCTTCAAAGAATCATGCAAAGGGAAGTGAGACTTGGGATTTGCCATGGAATGGTTAGTCCCTACTCCTCTGACACGCTCTGTATCTTTTTTACTCCTTTCAGCCCTCTCTGCTCAAGACACTGCTCACTGTTCCTCAGCGTACCCGCCCTTACTTTATTGTAGCCGACAGTGTAATACTTGTCACATTTATATTCTTAGATTCTAGTAATTAAGTTAATTAGTCGGTATGGCAGCCTAAACGGGTTGTCACTGTGAACTGGTTCATCTGTGGAGCTACACCAATGAACAGTCACAGCCTAGACCAATTGTGCATGTTGCGTGATCATCCGCTTGAAAAAATGACATTTCCCATTGACTAACGTGCACCCTACACAATCAGGACAAATCACCAGAGATTCTTCCTCTCTTACGATAGCTAAAACCCTGCTACTTGCCGGACCCAAGCAGGACAAAACACAAAGTTACATTGTTGATATTAAACTCTATATTTCGCTCAATACTATTTCTATCTCCCAGCTCTACTACCCCATGGCCAGCTCCCTGAGCATACTCCCACTAGGCATTATATTCATTCTCAAAACAACAATGGCACATCTATTGTAATAAAATTTATGCAAGACTAATTGTATTGTACTTAATGTACTAGAATGGAGTTAAGGTTAGATGTTGGTCGTGGATAGATGGGGAGGCGTGAACAGGCAGATAGGAATTGTTCACTTTTGAAACGTGAACATAGCTGAAGAACCTCTACTTGATCTTGCCTTCACACGCCTTTATATGACTTGTGTATTGTAGCATTTGCAGCGCTGTGCTCTTAGCTCATCTGTAGGTGATTCCATAACAACGAGAACTAGTGACAGCTCATAGAAAAGATACAATTGCATCAACGACGCCCTGGTATGTAGTAAACTCAATATCTTCATTGAATATTACACATTTGGCATGTCGTTTTCTTGTTTTCATAACTATCTGCCTCACTGATGTCAAAAACGTCTACCTGGTTGTGACCACAATCCATTGCAGTGTTATCATGATCATCTGACTTGGTGGGATCATAAATGGCTGCTAGTTGCTCAACCTTAGTACAGTACCTCAAAAAATTGATCGAATGTTTTGAACATCTTTGTAAAATGTCTAATTTCTCACCAACCAGCAAC